>CM069145.1:60875633-60957096 GCA_035221665.1 Okamejei kenojei | reverse complement strand
CCCCCCCCCCACCCCCCCCCCCCCACCTACCCATGTTATAGAAGCCATTTCTGCCCATGCGGTTCCAGACTGAGTGACAATTCCAGGAAGACAAGATGTCTGCATTTTAAATTTAATGAAAAAAATACAAAAAAGCAGTTACATTTTCTGGGCCTCTCTTTACACACAAGCTATACCACTGATGGACAAACCACGCATGGGGGGAGGGATCAGACCCACACCGGGACCCTTTCCATATCCCACATGGCGAGGACCGTTCCAGTCTCCGTTTTGCATCAGGAAGACAACAATGCTGGGTATACTCAGTGGGACAGGGACAGGCATTCTGTGGAAGGGAAGGAATGGATGGACTTTTTGGGTCGAGACCCTTCTTCAGACTGATGTCTGGGGATAGAATGCAGCTCGGAGACATTGATGACTAGTAGGGAGAACTTGGGGGAAGGGGATGGAAGAGAGAAAGCAAGGCTATCTGAAGATTAGAGTAGTAAGTGTTCTTACCGCTGGGGTTGTAAATACCCAATGCGAAATATGAGTGCTGTTTCCTCCAATTTGCACTGGACCTCACTCTTGGACAATGAGGGCCCAGGACAGAAAGGTCAGGATTGGGAATGGGAGGGGGAGGTTGAAATGCTTAGCCACCGGGGTCATATTTCCTATTGTTTATACGCATCCTGCAGTTGTTTCTTAAAACACTCTGTTTGCATCAATCTAGTTCCCAAGGTCTGGTCTCCGGCCAACACTCTTGTGGAGGGGCGGGGACATCCGACACTGGGGGAAGTGAGGAGAGGTTTGACAGGGATCGTGACGGTGTGGGGACCAGACACTGGGGGAAGTTGAGGAGCGGTGTTTTGAACAATGGAGGATGTAGGATCTAGAGCTTTGAGCTGACGTCAAGGGGGCGGGTCACTCTGACAGGACCTCCTGTGTTGCTCGTTCTCTGATGTGAAACAGGCCATGGGAGGAGAGTTCAAGCACGGTTGGGGGTGAGGGTGAGCGGGACCCCAAGTCTCGGTTGCAGGGGGTGCATGAGGGGGACGGGAAAGGTGACGGGACTGGTCTCCCATCTCACCAATTCGGCTAATTCCAGCATGTTAGGCATTCTAACATGAGGATTTGAATATGGCAGCAAAGAGGTCCTGCAGTTGTACAGGGCCTGGTTGAGACCACACCTGTAGAGTATATATGTGCAGTTTCTGGGGTCTCCTATTTGAGGAAGGGCATTCTTGCTATTGAGAGTGCACCGTAGGTTTCACCAGGTAAATTCACAAGATTGCTGGACTGTCAAATGTTTGATAGATGGAACTGGCCTGGTTGTACACTCTGGAAGTTTAGGAAGGATGAGAGGGTTCTCATTGAAACTATAAGATTATTAAGGGATTGGACACGCTAGATGGCAGGAAAACATGTTCCGATGTTCAGGGAGTCCAGAACCAGGCGGCCACAGTTTAAGAATAAGTGGTCGGCCATTTGGAACGGAGCATGAGAAAAACTTTTTCTCACAGAGAGTTGCGAATCTCTGGAGAGCTCTCTGCCTCAGAAGGCGGTGGAGGCAGTCTCTGGATGCTTCAGAGAAGAGTGGATAGAGATCTTAAAGATAGCGGAGTCAGGGGAGGATATGGGGATGAAGGCAGGAAAATTTGGGGTACTGATTGTGAGATGATCTGCCATGATCCAGTGAATAGCGGTTGTGGCTGGAAGGGCCAAATGGCCTCCTCCTGCAACCTATTGTCTGTTTGTCTCCTGGGGATCCCAACACCAGACCCGAACCTCCTCCCCCTCGCCCCTCCCTGCACCGTGGGGGGGGGCCCCGGGTGGGGGGGACAGACCGAACAGCTCTTCCTGTGCCCCGAAGGGGTAAAGAGGGGTAGACGCGGCCCCTCCCCTCCTCTTGTGGTGGAGAAGTAGCTAGAACCAGTACGGCACAGGAAACAGGCCCTTCGGCCCACAATATTGATCTTTTCCCAGCAACGACAGCACCCCCTAGTGTCCAAGTGGGGGGGGGGGGGATGTCACTCTTCTCACCAGCGCCCCCTACTGTCCTGGAGGAGTAACGACACCTACCTGGTACACAGCACCCCCTAGTGTCCAGGAGGAGACATTGACACTTTTCTGCACCACAGCACCTCCTAGTGTCTCGCAGGTGGTATTGACACTGTTCTACTCCCCAGCACCTCCTGGCGTCCCAGAGGAGGAATGACACCTACCTGATACACAGCACCCTAGTGTCGTGAGGAAGGCAATGACACCTCTCTGATGTCCTGGCGTCCCATGTGTCTCGGGTGGAGGCACGCCAGCTCCCTCTAGAGTCAAGGAGGTGGTATTGACTCACCCCCTGCTCGTAGCGCCTCCTCTGGTGCTCTTTCATCGGCATCACCCTCTCCTACACCCCACCCCGAACCCCCCTCCCACTGCTCAGAAGGTATGCCCCCCCCAGGCCTGCCCCTCGGCCTCTCCCCGCGGCGGTGTGGATGCGGCTGGTGCCGCAGCAGGTTGGAAGAGTACATGAATCGTTGCCGCAGCGGGTTTGCAGCGGAACGGGTCAGCTCGTCGGTGTGCACCCTCTCGTGTTGCATGCGTCAGCTACCTTTGCGCTCTTGAAGCGCTTGGCGCAGGCGGGGGGCAGGCGTGGGCCGACGGTCGGTGGTGTGCACCCGCTGGTGGGTCAGCATGTCGGAGCTGCGGGTGAAACGCTTGCCGCAGCGGGCGCAGGTGAAGGGCCGCTCCCCCGTGTGGATGCGCTGGTGCATCATCAGCTCCTTGGAGCTCTTGAAGCCCTTGTGGCAGTCGGGGCAGGGGAAGGGGCGCTCGTCGGTGTGGACCCGGTGGTGGGTCATCAGCTTGGAGGAGCAGGTGAAGCCCTTGCCGCAAAGGGCGCAGGTGAAGGGGCGCTCGCCAGTGTGCACCCGCTGGTGGGTGAGCAGGTTGGAGGACTGGGTGAAGCCCTTGCCGCAGACGGAGCAGGTGAAGGGGCGCTCACCGGTGTGCACCCGCTGGTGAGTCTCCAGCTCCGACGGGTAGTTGAAGCGCTTGCCACAGTCGCCGCACTGGTAGGGCTGAGCGCCGGTGTGGCTGCGCCGGTGCCGTGCCAGGTTGGAGGAGCCGGGTCCGAAGATCGACCGCAGGCGCCGCAGGGGTATAGCTTCCCGGGCGGGGGGGCCCCGGGGCGTCCCCGGGTTGGGGCCGACGTATGGGGGGAGCGGTGGGCCGTGGGGCAGAGGAAGGGGAAGGAGCGGCGGCCCAGGCAGGGCAGGCCAGGGGGGGGGGGTAGAGGTAGTGGAAGGGGGGTGGGGGGAGGAGGATGGGGAGGAGGTAGGGGGGAGGGGCAGGGGGGGAGTTGGTCGGGCGCAGGCGTATGGCCGTCTTGATCGTGCGGACTGCGGAAAGCCATGCCGCAGCCGAGCAGATGTACAGCTTGTCTGGCCCTGGGTCGCTGGCCTCGTCCCCCCATCTCCGGAGAGCCGGCAACTCCCGACACGGGCTCCCCATCCTGGCTGCACAATCCCTGCAATGCAAAAGGGGGAGGGGGTCAGCCAAGGCTTAGGGGAGGGGAGGGGGATCTTGTAGAAATATAAAATTCTAAGAGACTGGATGGCTAGGTGCTCCTCTCCCAGGAAAAATGTTCCCGATGTTGGGGGAGTTCAGGTGACACAAAGGTGGCAGTGTGAACAGTAAGGAGGACAATAGGCAATAGGTGCAGTAGTGGGTCATTCGGCCCTTCGAGCCAGCGCCACCATTCACTGTGATCATGGCTAATCATCCACAATCAGTACCCCATTCCTGCTTTCTAATCATATCCCCTGACTCCGCTATCTTTAAGAGCTCTATCTAACTCTCTTTTGAAAGCATCCAGAGAATTGGCCTCCACTGCCTTCTGAGGCAGAGAATTCCACAGATTCACAACTCTCTGGGTGATATTTTTTTTCTTCACCTCTGTTCTAAATGGCCGACCCCTTATTCCTAATCTGTGGTCCATGGTTCTGGACTCCCCCAACATCAAGAACATGTTGATATATTGAATTTTCTCAATTCTGTTAACCCTTGCTGTCTCCTCCCCTTCCCACCTCTCCCTCAGCCCTCGGGCCCTGACATTCCCTCCATCTCTATCTCCCTCCCCCATCCCAGTCGCACCAGCTTCTCATTTTCACACCACAAACAGCTTACAATGGCTTGTTCCCTTTATCACCGATACTTTTTTGCATATCTTTCACTCATTGTTCCTTATCTCTCCACATCACCGTCTATATCTCTCGTTTCCCTGATCCCTGACCAGTCTGAAGAAGGGTCTCGACCCGAAACGTCGCCCATCTCCTTCGCTCCTTAGATGCTGCTGCACCCGCTGAGTTTCTCCAGCTTTTTGTGTACCATCAAGAACATGTTTCCTGCCTCTAGCTTGTCCAATCCCTTAATTATCTTGTTAACGAAGAAACTGCAGATGCTGGAGAATCGAGGGTTACACAAAATGCTGGAGAAACTCAGCGGGTGCAGCAGCATCTAAGGAGCGAAGGAGATAGGCGACGTTTCGGGTCGAGACCCGAAGGAGTCTGAAGAAGGGTCTCGACCCGAAACGTCGCCTATCTCCTTCGCTCCTTAGATGCTGCTGCACCCGCTGAGTTTCTCCAGCATTTTGTGTAACCCTTAATAATCTTATATGTTTCAATAACATCCCCTGTCATCCTTCTTAATTCCAGACTATACAAGCCCAGTCGATGCATTATTTCATCATATGTCAGTCCTGCCATCCCGGGAATTAACCTGGTAAACCTACGCTGCACTCACTCAATAGCAAGAATGTACTTCCTCAAATTAGGGGACCAAAATTGCACACAATACTCCTCGTGTGGTCTCACTAGGGCCCTGTACAATTGCAGAAGGTCCTCTTTGCCCTTATAATCAACTCCTCTTGTTATGAAGGATATTTTCCACACAGAGGGTGGTGGGTGTATGGAACGAGCTGCCGGAGGAGGTAGTTGAGGCCGGGACTATCAAAATGTTTAAAAGACACTTAGACAGGTAGATGGATAGGACAGGTTTAGATGGATATGGGTCGAATGTGGGCAGGTGGGACGAGTGTAGATGGGGCATGTTTGTTGGGCCTGGGAGAGTTGGGAGAGTCGGCATGGGATAGTTGGGCCGATGGGCATGTGTTTGTGCCGTGCGACTCTACTGAATTATTATCTTTTGCGGACTTTGGTATTTTCAAGAGTCAAGAGAGTTTTATTGTCATGTGTCCTAGATAGGACAATGAGATTCTTGCTTGCTGCAGCACAACAGAATATGTGAACATTATACAGGACAGGAGATAAAGTTCAGTGTGTCTATAGAACATAGACCTATATATATATATACAATAAATAAACAGATAAAGTGCAATAGTAATAATAGACTGCTATTGTTCAGAGCTTATTTTATGTCGTGTTTAATAGCCTGATGGCTATTTTGCACGTTTATTGATTAACCTGCAGCAGGTAAGAATTTGTAGGAAGAAACTGCAGATGCTGGTTTACACCGAAGATAGACGGAACATTTTGGAGGAACTCAGCGGGTCAAGCAGCATCTCTGGAATTGTTGCCTGACCCTCTGCGTTATTCCAGCATTTTGTGTCCATTTGCAGGTAAGGGTTTGATTGCTCCAATGGTACCCGTGTCAATTGAACACGTCTGACTCTTGAGAAGTTGGGAGGCGGCATGAGGGAGCTCTGACAGGGACGTGACGGGCGATGGAGGAATGCACGCTCTGTTTGGGCTGCTCCTGTCAATGCATGGGCGCAAAGGCGCATTGCATTGTAATGGGACATGCATTTTGCAATGGCTACATTGTAATGGGAGATGCATTTTGCAATGGCTGCATTGCAAAGGGAGAGGTTGAGCAGGAGGTTGTGGTGAGCGCTCTCGGATACTCACGGCAGAAGCGACAGCAAGGTCTTTGTCCCTTTAAACTGGCTCCACACACACACACGGGGCTTTTGCAAGGTCTCAGCAACCGCAGGGCCCCCTGTTTAAAGTCCCATCCACCGAATTGCGATGCAATGCAACAAATGCAACCATCCCGTCACCGGCCCGGCTGCATTGACCGTCGGGCAGCATTTAAAACCAGACTCCGAGGCTGCCCGGACACGCACTCGGCCTCCCCCCCCATCGCAGACAATGAGCCCCGGGCCGCTGACGTCACCCACTGGCTGCGCATGCGCGGCCCCCCGCGTCCCGTCCGCCGCACGCACGCACGCAACGTCTGACGTCGGTAGCGCGACGTCCGACGACGAGATCAAGCTCCTTTAATTGTTTTTGCTTTCTCCTCTCCGGATGGGTTCACATTGGTGACAGAAACTATTATCAAAAGTCCATCTGTCAGTTCTAACACTTATTAAGCCTGGGATTGTCTGCGCATGCGTTGTACTACACATACAGGCGGATTAGAACTACATCTCCCGGCGTGCACTGCGCAGCCAGTCATAGACAACAGGTGCAGGAGGAGGCCACTCAGCCCTTCTAGCCAGCACCCTGTTCCTGCCTTCTCCCCATATCCCCTGACTCCGTTAACTCCAAGAACTGCAAAAGACTTATTATTTGTTATTTGCACTATATTTGTTATTTATTGAACTTTTTCTTTTTCCTTCTCTTCCCCCGTTATATACAATGTTTACATATTCACATAATCTGTTGTGCTGCAGCAAGTAAGAATTTCATTGTCCAATCCGGGACATATGACAATAAAACACTCTTGACTCTAAATCTAACTCTCTCTTGAAAACATAACGATAGGTTCAAGTTCAAGTTACATTTATTGTCACATGCACCAATTGGTACAGTGAGATTTGAGTTACCATACGAATAAAAAGAGCACAATAGACAAAAGAGGTTAACATAAACATCCCCACACAGCGGAATCAACGTTTCTCACTGTGAGGGAAGGCAATAAATTTCAGTCATCTTCCTCTTTGTTCACCCGTAGTCGGGGCCTTTGAACCCTCCGCAGTCGCCGCTACGGCGGCCCGATGTTCAGGCCCTCTCGCCGGGATGATTGGAACTCCGACATGGAATGGAAGAACACACTCGCGGCTTAGAGTTTCCGAATTGGACGCTTCCTACCGGAGACCACGGATCCCGAAGTCCACAGGCCGAGCTGGGCGGAGCTTCAACACTGGCGGTCCCCGGCAAGTGTTGGTTAATGTTAATGAATAAATGATAACGAATACGTTTATTGGCCAAATATGTTCACATACAAGGAATTTCCCTTGGTGCTCTGATCACAAGTAACAACACGACACACAGTAAACCATTAAGAATGACACATAAAACATTAAAACATGAAGATTAAAACATTATAGTTTAAACCTGTGAATTAAATAAAATACCAGAGCAAAAGGAGGCTACAGATTTTTGGTTATTGAGTAGAGCTACTGCTCGTGAAAAAAAACTGTTTTTATGTCTGGCTGTGGCAACTTTGACAGTCTGGAGTCGCCTTCCAGAGGGAAGTGCTTCAAAGAGTTTGTGGCCCGGGTGAGAGGGGTCAGAGATGATCTTACCCGCTCGCTTCCTGGCCCTTGCAGTGTACAGTTCGTCAATGGGGGGAAGGTTGCTACTAACAACCTTCTCAGCTGATCGGACGATTCGCTGCAGCCTCCGGATGTCGCGATTGGTGGCTGAGCCAAACCAGACCATGATGGAGAAGGTGAGGACAGACTCTACAATGGCAGCATAGAATGGGGCCATCATTGCCTGCGGCAGATGGTGTTTCCTCAGCTGCGGCAGGAAGTACATCCTCTGTTGGGCCTTTATGACTGTGGAGTCAATTGGCCGCCACTGCCTCTGTGGAAGAAAATTCCACAGATTCACAACTTTCTGGATGAAAACGTTTTTTCCTCATCTCAGTTCTAAATGGCCTACCCCTTATTCTTAAACTGTGTGACCCCTGGTTTGGTTTAGTTTAGAGATACAGCGAGGAAACAGGCCCTTCAGCCCTCGGGTCCACGCCGAACAGCGATCCCCGCACCTTACCTGCACTAGGGACAAGTCAATTAACCAAACAACTTGCACGTCTTTGGAGTGTGGGAGAAAGATCTCGGAGAAAATCCACGCAGGTCACGGGGAGAACGTACAAAACTCCGTACAGACAGCGCCCGTAGTCAGGGTCGAACCTGGTCTCCGTGGCTGCATTCGCTGTAAGGCAGCAACTCTACCGCTGCACCACCGTGACCACCCTCTGGTTCTGGACATTGGGGAACATGTTTCCTGCATCTAGCCTGTCCAATCCCTTAACAATTTGACATGTTTCTATTAGTTCCCCTCTCATTCCAGTGAAGATAGACACAGAATGCCGGAGTAACTCAGAGTTGAACAATTAGAGTCATAGAGTCACACAACGTGGAAAGAAGCTCCGATCATAGGCACAAAATATTGGTGTAACTCGAAGATAGACACAAAATGCTGGACTAACTCAGAGGGACAGGCAGCATCTCTGGAGAGAATTGGGTGACGTTTCTGGCAGAGACCCTTCAAGCTGGTGCGTTGAGTTACTCCAGTTTTTTGTGTCTATCGTCAGTTTAAACCAGAATCTGCAGTTCCTTCCAACACTTGTGTAACTCAGCGGGACAGGCAGCATCTCTGGAGAGAAGGAATTGGTGGCGTTTCGGGTCAAGACCCTTCTTCGGACTGGTTAGGGATTAGTGAAACGAGAAAATATGGACGGTGATGTGGGGAAAGAACAATGAATAAAAGCTCGGATGTAGGGTGCAATTTGCAGTGGGAGTTGAAATTGGCATGTAACAAAGGTAATGCCACTGTGGTTATGGAAGACTTCAACATGCAGGTAGACTGGGAAAATCAGGTTGATACTGGACCCCAAGAAAGGGAGTTTGTAGAGTGCCTCCGAGATGGATTATTAGAGCAGCTTGTACTGGAGCCTACCAGGGAGAAGGCAATTCTGGATTTAGTGTTGTCTGTTGAACCAGATTTCATAAGGGAACTCAAGGTAACGGAACCGCTAGGAGGTATTGACCATAATATGATAAGTTTTAATCTGAAATTTCAGAAGGAGAAGGTTAAATCAGAAGTGTCAGTTGCAGTTGAACAAAGGGGACTATGAAGGCATGAGAGATGAGCTGGCCAAGGTCGACTGGAAAAGGATCCTAGCAGGAATTACGATGGAACAGCAATGGCAGGAATTTCCGGGCATAATCTAGAAGACGCAGGATCATTTCATTCCAAAGAGGAAGAAAGATTCTAAGGGGAATAAGAGGTAACCATGGTTGACGAGGGAAGTTAGGAATAGAATAAAACTAAAAGAAAAGATGTATAACACAGCAAAGAATAGCAAGAAGCCAGGATTGGGAAACATTCATAGGACAACAGAAGGTAACAAAAAGGGGCAATACGGGGTGAAAAGATGAAGTACAAGGGTAAGCTGGCCAGGAATATAAAGAAAGACAGTGAAAGCTTCTTTAGATATGTTAAGAGAAAATGATTAGAAAGGCAAATGTAGGTCCCTTGAAAACAGAAACAGGTGAATTTATTATGGGGAACTCGGAAATGGCAGAAGAGTTGAACAAATACTTTGGTTCTGTCTTCACCAAGGAAGACACAAACAATCTCCCACATGTACTAGTTGACAGAGGATCTAGGGAGATAGAGGAACTGAAGAAAATTTGCATTTGGCGAGAAATAGTATTGGGTAGGCTGATGAGACTGAAGGCTGATAAATCCCCAGGGCCTGATGGTCTGCATCCCAGGGTACTTAACGAGGTGGCTCTAGAAATCGAGGAAGCATTGGTGATTATTTTCCAATGTTCTATGGATTCAGGGTCAGTTCCTGTGGATTGGATGGTAGCTAATGTTATCCCACTTTTCAAGAAAGGTGGGAGAGACAAAAAGCAGGGAATCATAGACCAGTTAGCCTGACATTGGTGGTGGGGAAGATGCTGGAGTCAATTATAAAAGATGAAATAGCGGCACATTTGGATAGCAGTAACAGGATCGGTCCGAGTCAACATGGATTTATGAAGGGGAAATACTGCTTGACTAATCTTCTGGAATGTTTTGAGGATGTGACAAGTAAAATCGATAAGGGAGAGCCAGTGGATGTAATGTATTTGAACTTACAGAAAGCATTTGATAAGGTCCCACATAGGAGATTAAGGTCCCACATAGGAGATGATGGAATGAAAAGTGACACTAGCAAATGTGCAGATGAGACAAAGCTGGGTGGCAGTGTGAACTGTGAGGAGGATGTTATGAGGATGCAGGGTGACTTGGACAGGTGGGTGAGTGGGCAGATGCATGGCAGATGCAGTTTAATGTGGATAAATGTGAGGTTATCCACTTTGGTGGCAAGAACACGAAGGCAGATTATTATCTGAATGGTGTCAAGTTTGGAAAAGGGGAAGTGCAACGAGACCTGGGTGTCCTTGTACACCAGCCACAGAAAGTAAACATGCAGGTACAGCAGGCAATGAAGAAAGCGAATGGCATGTTGGCCTTCAGAACGAGAGGATTTGAGTGCAGGAGTAAAGAGGTCCTTCTGCAGTTGTACAGGGCCCTAGTGAGACCACAACTGGAGTATTGTGTGTAGTTTTCGTCTCCTAATTTGAGGAAGGACATTCTTGCTATTAAAGCAGTGCAGCGTAGGTTCACCAGGTTAATTCCCGGGATGATGGGACTGTCATATGAGGAAAGATTAGAAAGACTGGGCTTGTATTCACTGCAATTTTGAAGGATGAGGGGGAATCTTATAGGAACGTATAAAATTATAAAAGGACTGGACAAGCTAGATGCAAGAGAAATGTTTCCAATGTTGGGCGAGGCCAGAACCAGGGGTCACAGTCTAAGAATAAAGGGGAGGCCCTATAAAACTGAAATGTGAAAATAACTTTTTCACCCAGAGAGTTGTGAATTTGTGGAATTCCCTGCCACAGAGGGCAGTGGAGGCCAATTCACTGGATGAATTTAAAAGGTAGTTAGATAGAGCTCTTGGGGCTAGTGGAATCAAGGGATAGGGGAGAAGGCAGGCACGGGTTACTGATTGTGGATGATCAGCCATGATCACAATGAATGACAGGGCTGGCTCAAAAGGCCAAATGGTCTCCTCCTGCACCTATTTTCTATGTTTCTATATACAAAAAAGTAACAAAAAAGCATCTGAGCCCAAGATGAGGTGCTCCATACTAGAACATCTGAGATGTCCTCATTTTTTAGGGAACGGGGGTTTCCCTCTCCCTAATAGATGAGGCCCTCATAGATGAGGCCCTCACTTGTGACTCCTCGGTTCCCCACAGCTCCACTCTTGCTCCCCCTCACCCTGGTCACAACAGAGACAGAGTCCTCCTAGTCCTTACCTTCCACCCCATCAGCCGTCGCATACAACACATAATCCTCCAAAATTTTCCCCACTTCTAACGGGATCCCACCACTAGCCACATTTCCCATCTCCACCCCTTTCCTCCTTCTGCAGAGACCGTCCCCTCCACAACTCCCTGGTTAGCTGATCCCTTCCCACCCAAAACCACCACCTCCCCAGGTACCTTCCCCTGCAACCGCAAAGATGCAAGACCTGTCTCTATAGCTCCTCCCTCGACTCTGCCCAGGGACCCCGACAGTCCTTTCACATGAGGCAGAGGTTCACTTGCACCTCCTCCAACCTCATCTACGGTATCCATTGTTCAAGATGTGGACTCTTATATATTGAAGAGACCAAACGCAGACTGGGCGATCGTTTTGCGGAACACCTTGGCTCAGCCCGCATGAACCAACCTGATCTCCCAGTTGCCAAACTCTTGAATTCTCCTTCCAATTCCCACACTGCCCTTTCTGTCCTCAGTCTGCACCATTGTCAGTGAGGCTAAACACAAATTGGAGGAACAGCATCTCATATTTCGTTTTGGGCCGAAACCCTTCTTCAGACCTCCAAGGTAACCTGCAAACCTGCATATCTTTGGAGCGTGGGAGGAAACCGAAGATCTTAGTGGGAGAACTGGGAAGGGGATGGGGAGGGGGGGGGGGGGGAGAGAGAGAGAGAGAGAGAGAGAGTGTGTGTGTGTGTGTGTGTGTAAGGGCTATCTGAAGTTGGTGAAGTCAATGTTCATTCTATCTTAAGTACTTTCAAGAGAAAGTTGGATAGGGCTCTTAAAGATAATGGAGTCAGGGGATATAGGGAGAAGGCAGGAACGGGGTACTGATTGTGGATGATCAGCCATGATCACATTGAATGGCAGGTGCTGACACGAAGGGCTGAGTGGCCTACCCCTGCATCTATTGTCTATATTTCTTGTTTATCTTATCCCTAACCATTCTGAGGAAGGGTCTCGACTTGTATTTACACCCAGGGCTGTGGAGTCGGAGTTGTCGTTGTGGAGTTGGAGCAGCTTTCCTGCTGCTGGAGTCGGAGTCGGAAAAATAGTCCCAACTCCGACCTCAACATAAACGTCAGAGACTCCGAAAATCGCAAGACTTCGTAAGGCTGTTCTCCGCACTGAAAATAATTGAATAATTGAAAATAAGAGCTTCAATGAAAGAGGATCTGGCAGAAACTATTCTGTTCCTAAGGACAAGTTATTAATAAAGTTTAGGTCAGTTTAAGCAAGAACTGCAGACGCTGGAAAAACCGAAGGTGGACAAAACTGCTGGAGAAACTCAGCGGGTGAGGCAGCATCTATGGAGCGAAGGAAATAGGTGACGTTTCGGGTCGAGGTCCTTCTATCTTCAGACTGATGTGGGGGGGGGGGGCGGAAAAAAAAGGAAGAGGCGGAGACAGTAGGAGACAGCTAAGAAGGGGAGGGGAAGGAGGGAGAAAGCGAGGACTACCTGAAATTGGAGAAGTCAATGTTCATACCGCTGGGGTGTAAACTACCCAAGCGAAATATGAGGTGCTGCTCCTCCAATTTGCGGTGGGACGTACTCTGGCCTTGGAGGAGGCCCAGGACAGAAAGGTCGGATTCGGAATGGGAGGGGGAGTTGAAGTGCTGAGCCAACGGGCGATCAGGTTGGTAATTGGATACTAATTTTAGGTGTGTACGTTTTAGCAAACTTAACTACCTCTGCAATTAGTTTTAATTTCTATTGGACTTGAGACATTTTTTTCGTCATAATTTAGCCATTTAGCTCATACCAGTGGCCTTCGTTTATTAAATTTTGGAGTAATGCTTTTATAATTTTGATTTAATTCAATGGAATTTTAATTTTGTCATAATCCTATAAGTATTTTTTTTTCTTTTAGCATAATGAATCATGTTTTTTTTCCTCTAGCGAGTCATACTGTGAACCCCATCATCAAGTTCGCTGACGATACCACTGTTGTGGGATGAATCACTGATGGGGACGAGTCAGAGTATAGAAGTGAGATTGACCAAATGGTGCCAGCACAATAACCTGGCTCTCAACACCAGCAAAACCAAGGAACTGATTGTGGACTTTGGAAGGGGTAGGATAGGGACCCACAATCCCGTTTATATCAATGGGTCGATGATTCCTGGGCGTGCATATTTCCAAAGTTCCCTCCTGGTCCCAGTACACTGATGCAATTATAAAGAAGGCACATCAGCGCCTCTACTTCCTGAGAAGATTACGGAGAGTCGGCATATCAAGGAGGACTCTCGAACATTCACAGGTGCACAGTGGAGAGATTGCTGACCGATTGCATCGTGGCTTGGTTCGGCAACTTGAGCGTCCAGGAGCAGAAAAGGCTGCAAAAAGTTGTGAACACTGCCCAGGCCATCACCGGCTCTGACCTCCCTACCATCAAGGGGATCTATCGAGGGGATCTATCTACAGTCACTGCCTCGAAAAGGCTGCCAACTTCATCAAGGACCCACACCATCCTGGTCACACACTCATCTCTCCGTTGCCATCAGGTAGAAGGTACAGGAGCCTGACATCTGCAACATCCAGGTTCAGGCACAGCTTCTTCCCCACAGCCATCAGACTATTAAACACAACTTCAAAAAAACTCTGAACTATAACAGCCTATTGCACTTTTATCTGTTTATTTATGTGTGTATATATGTGGTCTATGATTTATAGACACACTATCTGTTCTGTATTTATGCCTACAATATTCAGTTGTGCTAGGCAAGCAAGAATTTCATTGTCCTATCTGGGACACATGACAATAAACTCTTTTGACTTGAACTTTAAGGACATTTAAATGGTAGCCTGATGATTAATTTAGTTCTTATGAAATGCCGTCTTGTGTATTGTGTGCAGTTTTGGTCTCCTAATTTGGGGAAGGACATTCTTGCTCTTGAGGGAGTGCACCAGGTTAATCCCCGGGATGGCGGGACTGTCATATGTAGATAGAATGGAGCAGCTAGGCTTATATACTCTGGAATTTAGAAGGATGAGGGGGTATCTTATTGAAACATATAAGATTATTAAGGGTTTGGACATGCTGGAGGCAGGAAATATGTTCCCGATGTTGTGGGAGTCCAGAAATAGGGGCCACACTTTAAGAATAAGGGGTAAGCCGTTTGGAACAGAGATGAGGAAAAACATTTTCACCCAGAGAGTTGTGAATCTGTGAAATTCTTCCTCAGTGGGCGGTGGAGGCCGGCTCTCTGGATATTTTCAAGAAAGAATTGCCCTGAATTGAAATCAAGCCGTCACAATCATGCACGAATAGTTAGCATTTTAAAAAATATATAAAGACAGAGCAAAGTATATCATGAGATAACACTCTTAAGAGATAGCGGAGTCAAGGGATATGGGGAGAAGGCAGGAACGGGGTACTGATTGTGGATGATCACATTGAATGGCAGAGCTGGCTCGAAGGGCTGAATGGCCTACTCCTGCATCTGTTGTGTATTTTAATGTCATCATAGCAGATGTAGAATGATTATACCTAGGGGAGGGGTGTTTTGGGCATCGATTCCACATCCCTGCTTGCAGCATTGAACTCTCTAATTCTAGGCTTGTACAAAACTCCCTCCTCTTTTCCTGTCATGTGCCACCAGACCGTCTAATCAGAGCCCGGATATCCTCCACTTCCGGGACGTGACGAATGCCCATCCAATCAGAGCCTGGCCTTCCGCCCACGCATCCTAGCCCCGACGGGCCGAGTGCCGCCGCCTTCCTCCCCAGACAACAACTGAGGCTGAAAAACACAGAAGACACCTCTTCCAACCCCCCAAATCCCTCAGGGAATGCCCCTGCCCTGCCTTTGAAATCAAGCCATCACAATCGTGCACGATTAGTTAGCATTTTTTTAATATATATATATATATATAGACAGAGGTAAGTATATAATGGGATAACACTGATTATTTGGGGGCCTATCTACATTTTTTTTGTTGCTTAAAAAAAGACATTTATTTCATTGGAATACATCTTGGCTAATGAGTAAAACTCCTTGTTTAGCGGAGCCGGAGTCTTGCGGACGTCCAAGGGCAGAGAGCGAGAACCCAACTTTCGGAGTTGAGGGGGAACGGCCGGGTGATGGGAAGCGGTGACTCCGGATTAATCCTGACACCTTTCACCGGCGATCAGACAGAGGAATGACGATGAGATGGCCCACGGGGGGAGGGGGGGGGGGGATGATGTCGATGACTGGTCGGCTCGGACCTTGCCTCCCATCCCAAGAATGAACACCACATTCTCGACAGGGCCAAGGAGGGCTTATATTAGTAACACTTCCCCCATCCGTTTCCCACCACGGATGGCTGACCTGCTGAGTTCTACCGGCACTTTGGAGGGGAATGGACAGGCGACATGTCGGGTCTGGACCCTTCTTTGGACCGATGGAGTCAAAGGATAAAGCTGGAAAAAAGAGATGGGGTCGGGACAGACTCCAGGACTTGATTCGGGGGGGGGGGGGGGGGGGGGGAAAGTATCCTTAATATGGAGAATTCAATGTTCATATCATTGGGCTGTAAGCTACGAAGTGCTGTTCCTCCAGTTTGCGTGTCACCTCACTCTGGCAATGGAGGAGGCCCAGGACAGAAAGATCAGTGTGGGAGTGGGAAGAGGAGTTAAAATGCTTGGCATCCGGGAGATTCAGCAGGCCTTGAACCGAGCGCAAGTGTGGGGTGACATGCATGCCTTGTCTAGTTACAGGAACAGCAGATAATGGTTTATAAAAAGAGTCACAATCTCCTGGAGTAACTTGCACCTCTAGAGAGCATGGACAGGCAACATTCTAGGTCAGGACCCTTCTTCAGACTGCTTGGTTTGGGGGGGGTGGAGAAAGTTGGAAAGGAGAGGTGGGAGTGGTCGTCTTAGATTCCCTTCCCTCTACAGATGCGGCCTGACCCACTGAGTTCCTCCACCGCTTTAGAGGACAGATGACGTTTAGAGTCAGGACCCTTCTTCAGATTGATTGTAGAGGGTGGGGAGGAAGCTGGAAAAGCGAGATGGGGCCTGGGCAAAGCCTGGCAAGAGATAGGTGGAGACAAAATGCTGGAGTAACTCAGTGGGACAGGTTTCAGGTTGAGACCCTTCTTCAGCAGTGATGGTGGATATAGGTGAGGGAGACACAAGACACTGCAGATACTGAAATCTTGCATAGAACACAATTTAGTTAGATGAACAGAATCTCTTGCCCAGAGTGGGGGAATCGAGGACCAGAGGACATGGGTTCAAGGTAAAGGGGAAAAGATATAAGAGGAATCTGAGAGGTAACTTTTTCACACACAGAGTGGTGGGTGTATGGAACAAGCTGCCAGAGAAAGTAGTTGAGGCTGAGACTATCCCGACATTTAAGAAACAGTTAGACAGGTACATGGATAGGACAGGTTTGGAGGAATATGGACCAAACGCAGGCAGGTGGGACTAGTGTAGGCGGGACATGTTGGTCGGTGTGGACAAGTTGGGTCAAAGGGCCTGTTTCCACACTGTATCACTCTATTACTCTTAACACAAAGTGCTGCAGTAACTCAGCGGGTCAGGCAGCATCTGTGGAGAACATGGATAGGTGACGTTTCACAGAATGCTGGAGGAACTGAGCGGGTCAGGCAGCATCTCTGGAGAACATGGATAGGTGACGTATCACAGAGTGCTGGAGTAACTCAGCGGGTCAGGCAGCATCTGTGGAGAACGTGGATAGGCGATGTTTTGGGTGGAGAACCTGAAAAAGTGTCCCAACTCTAAACGGTGCCTATCCACGCTGTCCAAGGATGCTGCCTGACCCGCTGAGTTGCTCAAGTATTTTGTTTCCTTTATCAGAAAGATGCCTTGAGAACGGGATACTGATTGAGGATGTTCAGCCATGAATGACGATGCTGGCTCAAAGGGCCGAATCGCCTACTCCTGCACCTTTTGTCTATAAGTGAGAGGAGCAGAATTAGGCCATCAAGTCTGCTCCGAAGAAGGGTCTCGACCCGAAACGTCACCCATTCCTTTTCTCCAGAGATGCTGCCTGTCCCACTGAGTTACTCCAGCATTTTGTGTCTATCTTAAGTCTACTCCACCATTCAATCATGGCTGATCCACCTTTCCCTTCTGACTCCATTCTCCTGCCTTCTACCCATAACCTCTTTAGTTTTGTTTAGTTTAGAGATACAGAGCGGAAACAGGCCCTTCAGCTCTCTGCGTCCGCGCCCACCAGCGTTCCCCGCACACTAAAACTATCCTACACACACTGGGGACAATGTTTACATTTATACCAAGCCAATTAACCTACAAACCTGCATATCTTTGGAGCGTGGGATGAAACCGAAGATCTTAGTGGGAGAAATAGTGGGGGGGGGGGGGATGTAGAGAGAGAGAGAGTGTGTAAGGGCTATATGAAGTTGGAGAAGTCAATGTTCATACCGCTGGGGTGTAAATTACCCAAGTGAAATATGAGGTGCTGTTCCTCCAATTTGCGCTGGGCCTCACTCTGACAACAGAGTAGGCCCTGGACGGAATGGTCAGATTGGGAATGGGAGGGGGAGTTGAAGTGCTGGGCCACCGGGAGATCAGGTAGGTTAAGACGGACTAGGCGGAGGTGTTCAGCGAAATGATCGCCGAGCCTGCGCGTGGTCTCGCCGATGTAGAGGAGTTGACACCTGGAACAGCAGATACAGTAGATGAGGTTGGAGGAGGAGCAGGTGAACTTCTGCCTCACCTGGAAAGACTGTTTGGGCCTTGGATGGAGTTGAGGGGGGAGGTAAAGGGACAGGTGTTGCATCTCCTGCAGTTGTAGTAGATGAGGTGTACTATCCCAAGAGGGGTGAAATGTGAAGCCAGAGGATGTACAAGGGTATGGTAACAGGGGTCAGATGACGGGAGAGGTGGGTGCACCCCAGGGTGGCGGTAAGTGGGTGCACCCCAGGGTGATAGTAAGCTGCAGGAATGTGACGGGGAAAAACAGCAGGCTTGTCACTTAAAAGTGGAGAATTCAATGTTCATACCGTTAGAATGTGAGCTACTCAAGCGGAAGACGAGGTCATGTTGCTCCAGTTGGCATGTGGCCCTTCGGCCCACCGGGTCCGTGCCGACCCGCGATCCCCGCACATTAACACTATCCTACACCAACTTGGGACAATTTTTACATTGATACCAAGCCAATTAACCTGCAAGTGTGGAGGGGAAACCGAAGATCTCGGAGGAAATATACGCGGGTCACGGGGAGAATGTTCAAACTCCGTACAGACAGCACCTGTAGCCAGACACGCTAGAGGCAGGAAACATATTCCCGATGTTGGGGGAGTCCTGAACCAGGGGCCACACCATTTAAGAATAAGGGGTAGGCCATTTAGAATGGAGATGAGGAAAACATTTTCACACAGAGAGTTGTGAGTCTGTGGAATTCTCTGCATCAGAGGGCGGTTCTCTGAATGCTTTCAAGAGAGATTTAGATAGGACTCTTAAAGATAGTGGAGTCAGGGGATATGGGAAGAAGGCAGGAACGGGGTACTGATTGGGGATGATCAGCCATGATCACAGTGAATGGCGGTGCTGGCTCGAAGGGCCGAATGTCCTCCTCCTGCACCTGTTGTCTTTGTGGTGCACACGCGGTGAGTAGTGGGGAAGGGATTGTACACGTGAAACCGTTGGGTGATGGCACAGCCGGAACTTCACCACACTGCTATACGGTGACAGTTTTTTTTGCAGAGAGCATGTGGCGGACATTCCTCGGCAGGGAGAGAGGCTGGAACTGTTCTCCCGGGACTGAACTGGGCGCTGTTGGGGGGTGGGGTGGTGGGGGTTCTCTTTCGATCCCCCCCCCCCTCAGCTTGACGGAGGCCGGACACAACCTCTCCCGCTTGGTGCCTTCCCTGCCCGTCCCTCCACTTCAGCGAGGAACGGCAGCTTCCGCAGGGGCTGGAGTTTGGGGGGGGGTGTGGGTAGTGGTACCCCCCCCCTCGCCCTCGCTTGGGGACCTTGCCTCCTCGGGTGCCGGCAGGCTGGCCCCGGGGGAGGGGGCAGGACCGGGACCAGCCAGCTCTGTGTTGGAGGAGAGCCCGCAGGCGTCGTCCGGCGCTGCCTCCCCGCCGTGCGTGGCTCGGTGAGCCCGGAGCGCCGAGGGACGTCCGAACACCTGGTTGCACTCGGGGCAGGGGTGGGCACGGCGGCGCGCCAGCAGGGGACGGCCGAAGGCCTTGCCACGGGCGAATGGCCTCTCACCGGAGCGGGTGCACCGGTGCAGCAAGAGCCCCGACGAGCGGGCAAAGGCCTTGCCGCAGTCGGTGCACGAGTACGGGCGCTCACCGGCGTGCAGCCGCCGGTGTGCCAGGAGGCCGGAGGAGCGGGCAAAGCGCTCGCCACACAGCTGGCAGGTGAAGGGGCGCTCGGTGCTGTGCACGGCACGGTGTGCCAGCAGGCTGGAGGAGCGGGCAAAGGCCTTGCCACAGAGCGGGCAGGTGAATGGGCGCTCGCCGGTGTGGACCCGCCGGTGCTCCAGCAGGTGATCAAGGCGGGTGAAGCCCTTACCACAGGACGGGCAGGGGAAGGGACGCTCACCGCTGTGGGTACGCCGGTGCTGCCACAGGCTGGACATGCGGGTGAAACCCTTGCCACACTCAGCGCACACAAAGGGTCTTTCTCCGGTGTGTATCCGCTGGTGCTCCCGCAGCCCCCGTGCGCTCTTGAAACGCTTTCCGCAGTGGGAGCAGCCGAACAGTCGCTCGCCGGCGTGGATCCGCCGGTGTTCCCGCAATCCCCGCGAGCTATCAAACGCCTCACCGCAGTACGGGCAGTCGTAGGGCTGGCCACTGGCGTGCACGCGCTGGTGAGACAGGGCGTGGGAGGCCATGGCAAAGCGCTCGCCACACACTGGACAGGGGAAGGGACGGTCGCCGGCATGCACCCGCTGGTGGTTCAGCAGCTTGGAGGAGTGGGTGAAGCCCTTGCCACACTGGGCGCAGGTGAAGGGGCGCTCGCCGGTGTGGGTGCGCTGGTGCTCCAGCAGGCTGTTGGAACGGGTGAAGCCCTTGCCGCAGTCACTGCAGGTGTAGGGCCGCTCCCCGGTGTGCAGGCGCCAGTGCACCTTCAGGTCTGGTGACGTCTTGAAGCCTTTGCCGCAGTCGGAGCAGGTGAAGGGCCGCTCACCGCTGTGCACCCGCCGGTGACGCAGCAGTCCCGACGACTGGGCAAAGCTCTTGCCGCAGGTGGAGCAGCCAAAGGGCTTCTCGCCCGTGTGCACCCGCTGGTGGATCTTCAGGTCCTGCGCCGTCTTGAAGCCCTTGCCGCAGTCGGAGCAGCCGAAGGGCCTCTCGCCGGAGTGCACGCGGTAGTGCCGCAGCAGGCTGTCGTAGCGGGTGAAGCCCTTCCCGCACTCCGAGCAGGCAAAGGGGCGTTCTCCCGTGTGCACCCGCCGGTGGGTCTCCAGCAGGCATGGGTACAGCCAGGCCTTGCCACATACGTCGCACTCATAACGTTTCTCCTTGTTGTGCCCCGCCATGTGGTCCTCCACCGCCGCCAGCCCCTCGAAGCTCAGCCCGCACACCGAGCAGATGTGGGGGTCTCCGGCAATCTGGCTGCCCTCCATGGTCGCTCACGTTCCCGTCTCTCCGTCCACAGCAACGGCTCCTAAACCCTGCAGGAGGGGAACACAGAGGGTCAACAAGCTGGCAAATGGGATATTACTGGCACATATTGGGTGCGTTTATGGAGGAGAAACAGTTATATGATTCTAGGCGGCACAGTGGCGCAGCTGCTGCCTCACCGCCAGAGACCCGGGCTCGATCCTGACTACGAGTGCTGTCTGTTCGGAGTTTATACGTTCTCCCCTTGACCTGCGTGGGTTTTTATAATGGGTGCTCCGGTTTCCTCATACATTTCATAAAACGTTCAGGGTTGTAGATTAATCGGCCTCAGCAAAATTGTTAAATTGCCCCTAATGTGTGTAGAATAGTGCTAATGTACAGGGTGATCGCTGGTCGGCGCGGACTCCATGGGCTGAAAGACCTGTTTCTGCGCTGCATCTCCAAATTAGACTAAACCAAAGAAGGGTTTCGACCCAAAACTTCACCCATTCCTTCTCTCCACAGATGCTGCCTGTCCCGCTGAATTACTCCAGCAATTTGACATAGAGTCATAGTGATACAGCGTGGAAACAGGCCCTTCGGCCCAACTCACCCACACCGACCAACATGTTACATCTACACTAGTCCTACCTGCACGCACTTGGTCCATATCCCTCCAACCTATCCTATCCATGTACCTGTCCAAGTGTTTATTACACGATGGGATAGTCCCAGCCTCAACTACCTCCTCTGGCAGCTGGTTCCATACACCCACCACCCTCTGTGTGAAAAAAAATACCTCTCAGGTAATTTTACCTCTCATTAAATCTTTTCTCTTTCACCTTGAACCCATGTCCTCTGGTCCTCGATTCCCCTACTCTGCACAAGAGACTCTGTGCGTCTACCCGATCTATTCCTCTCATGATTTTGTACACCTCTATAAGATCGCCCCTCATCGTCCTACGCTCCAAGGAATAGAGACCCAGCCTGCTCAACCTCTCCCTGTAGCTCACACCCTCTAGTCCAGTTCTTCTTAAACTAGTGAATGGTTCACCCAAGGGTGAATTAAATTATTTTGGGTGAATTACTTAATTTATTCAGATATTTATATATATTTTTCTGCACGTAAAAAAGGCATTGCCCTCACAGTGGTAAGCTTTTATTGGTTTTAATGGCAGTGGAGCTGGAAATTTGATGTTTTTTTCTCTCTACCTAATTTTCTAATTGCAAAGTACCAGCATATTTCCCAAATGTACTGTATTTTTAGGATGTTCAAAAAGTTGAATAAAACAAACATTTAAGTAATGAGGGCAGACAAAAGTGCTGGAGAAACTCAGCGGGTGCAGCAGCATCTATGGAGCGAAGGAAATGGGCAACGTTTTGGGCCGAAACCCTTCTTCAGAAATGAGTTAATTTAATTTAACATAATTTAAGTTTAATTTAACTTAAGAAATGAGTTAATTTATGTTTTTTTGCTCTTGTGACAAAATAAACTATATATATTATACACAATGGAGAATAAAACGAAAATTACCAAATAAAACATAAGAACATTTAGTCCAGGGTGAATGAAATTTTGTGATAAGGACTCAATGATGAAAGACACTGAAATAGTTTAAGAAGCTCTGGTGTGGTCCTTTGTGTCTGTGTTCTTCACCACAGATGCTGCCTGAACCCCCCTCCTATCCCCCTCCCTTATCCCCCTCCCCTCACCTCCCCCCTCCCCTCACCTCCCCCTACCCCAACCCTCACCCTCCCCCCCCCCCCGCTCCTCCCCCCGTGAGGCGGGCCCGTTTCTCCCTGAGGGGTGAAGGGTGAGAGGGTAAGGGGAGGGATGAGGGATGAGGGGGGGAGGGGAGGGGAGGGGAGTGGGGGTGAAGGGGAGGGGGCCGCACCGACCTGGGGGCGCCGAGCATCCGGTAACCCCGTCGAGCCGCTCGTCCGCCCGCCCGCCCTCCCGGGGTCGCGCGCCCTCCGCCCTGACGTGCGCGCCGCCCTCCCTGCGCCGTGACGTCCACTCACCCCGCCCCCACCCTGCGCCGTGACGTCCACCCACCCCTGCGCCGTGACGTCCTGCTCACCCCGCCCCCCTGCGCCATGACGTCCAGCTCACCCCCGCCCCCCCCCTGCGTCGTGACGTCCTGCTCACCCCACCCCCCCTGCGTCGTGACGTCCTGCTCACCCCGCCCCCCTGCGCCGTGACGTCCTGCTCACCCCGCCCCCCTGCGCCGTGACGTCCTGCCTACCCCGCCCCCTGCGCCGTGACGTCCTGCTCACCCCGCCCCCCTACGTCGTGACGTCACCGCCTATCCGAGGGAAGGATTTGCAAGATGGCGGCTGATTTAAATGTCGAAGCTGGACGCGAAATGCTGGAGTAAGTCAGCGGGATCCCTGGAGAGAAGGAACTGGGCGACGTTTCGGGTCGAGACCCTTCTTCAGACTGAAGGTAGACACAGAAAAAACAATTGGAGTAACTTTGTCAGAGTGATAGAGTCCACCACGGGGGGACTGCGCCGGTGGTCGCACCGCCCGGAGACAGGCCCTTCTCCAACACAGCCTTGCGCTGTTCTGCACTGGTTATTGCGTTAATTGCGTTTGTCATCACCGTATATACACTGCTTGCTCTGGCGGCTCCGTGTGAACGGGCGATTTCATCGCCACTCGGTCGATGTGCAGAACAACAAACTAATGAAGCATCTGTAACACAGTTCTCCTGGGTTGCTGCAGGCTGAAGCATCAAACTACTACCCTGTTGAGCCCAGTCGGTCCCACAGCACAGGAACACACAACCATGCCTATCGAAGCTAGTCCTACATGCCCGCGTCTGGCCCCTAACCCTTTCCCACCCATGCCTTTAGAAACATAGAAAATAGGTGCAGGAGTAGGCCATTCGGCCCTTCAAGCCTGCACCGCCATTCAATATGATCATGGCTGATCCTCCAACTCAGTATCCTGTACCTGCCTTCTCTCCATACCCCAAGATCCCTTTAGCCACAAGGGCCACATCTAACTCCCTCTTAAATATAGCCAATGAACTGGCCTCAACTACCTCTGTGGCAGAGAATTCCACAGATTCGCCACTCTCTGTGTGCAAAATGATTTTCTCATCTCTGCCCTAAAAGACTTCCCCCTTATCCTTAAACTGTGACCCCCTTGTTCTGGACTTCCCCAACATCGGGAACAATCTTCCTGCATCTAGCCTGTCCAACCCCTTAAGAATTATTTTGTAAGTGTCTATAAGATCCCCCCTCAATCTTCTAAATTCCAGCGAGTTAGAAAGGAGATGAGGAGGACTTTCTTTAGCAGAGTGTGGTGAATCCGTGGAATTCATTGCCACTGACGGCAGTGGAGGCCTAGTCACCGGGTATTGTTTAGATTTTAGATAACAATAAGCGCGGGAGTACCTCAAGGCTGCGTGCTCAGCCCCCTGCTGTACTCACTCTTTATTCATGACTGCGTAGCTGGACATGGTGCGAACTCCATCATCAAGTTCGCCGATGACACCACTGTTGTGGTACGAATCACTGATGGTGACGAGTCAGAGTATAGAAGTGAGATTGACCGATTGACCAAATGGTGCCAGCACAATAACCTGGCTCTCAACACCAGCAAAACCAAGGAATTGATTGTGGACTTTGGAAGGGGTAGGATAGGGACCCACAATCCTGTTTATATCAGGATGGTGGAAAAGGTCAAGAACTTCAAATTCCTGGGCGTGCATATTTCCGAAGATCTTTCCTGGTCCCAGCACACTGATGCAATTATAAAGAAGGCACATCAGCCCCTCTACTTTCTGAGAAGATTACGGAGAGTTGGTATGTCAAGGAGGACTCTTGAACCTCTACAGGTTGCACAGTAGAGAACATACTGACTTGTTGCATCATGGCTTGGTTCGGCAACTTGAACGTCCAAGAGCAGAAAAGAATGCACAAAGTTGTGACCACTGCCCAGTCTATCATCAGGTCTGACCTCCCCACCATCGAAGGGATCTATCGTAGTCGCTGCCTCAAAAACATCATCAAAGACCCAAACTGTTATATTCCGGATGGCAGAATGAATAACAACTTTGCACGCTGATTGCCAGGATCACGAGAGAGATTTATTACCCAACATTATCTGCTTGTATTGAACACCAACTCATTAACATATATATGAATATGTATGAATACATTACACTGCGCTCCTTTTTTAAAGTATTAAATCCTAAGTACTTAGTTACAATTTTGTTGTTGTGATACATAATTTAAACCAGTATTTATGAGATCTTAAATGATAAACATAATTTTTTTACATAGCTACACATTTTCATTTTATTTATATAGTGAGTTACTTAACTCACAAACCTAACCTGACTACTGATTTACGGATCCTGCCTGATCGTCTAACAGTAACAGGTTTAGGTGTTGACTCAACTGTTGGCTTGTTTGGCTCTGTTTTAGTACTCTGACTTTGACCAGAGGAATCTGTTTCTTTGTCTGTACTAACTGAACTTTGTGTTTCAATCACAGTGGTCTCTTCCAATTCGCTTTCAGATAAAAACTCAGGGATTAGGACTTCATGCTCAGTTTTTGGTTCATCTTTGGCTGGAATCATTTGATCAACATGAACACTTTTGATCCTATTTCCAACTTCAGCTAAGTATCTTTTTGTTCCATACACTTCCACTATCTTCCCAACATCCCATTTGTCTTGACTGGACTTGTTGGGAGGACTGAGAACACGAACCTGCTCATCTGGCTTGAAGTACCTCTCCTTTTTGTGGGAGTCAAAATGGCGTTTTTGACTTAACTGTTTTTGCTCAACTCTCAAAGCCAAATTGGGTTGAACTAGACTTGGGTGTATTCTTAGCCTTCTCTTCATCAACAGTTCTCCAGGTGAGTAACCTGTTGTGTGTGGTGTGGTTCTGTACTTCAGCAATAAACTAACCAAATGATTTTTCATGCTGAGCTTTGAACTACCCTGCAAAACCTGTTTCTTGAGAGCATCTTTGACAACTCTAACAGACCTTTCCGCTGCCCCGTTAGAGGCTGGATGGTATGGGGGATCAAGTGTGTATTTTACACCATTCCGCTGCAGGAACTCTTTGAACGAAACTGAGGCCCGTTATCAGAAACAAGTTCTTCCAGTAAACCATGGCATGCAAAAATTGATCTCAACTCATCTATGGTACACTCACTAGTAGTGCTTGACCCCAAATGCTTAACCTCAATCCATTTGGAATAGTGCCAGAAAGTGATAATTATCTTTTTCACAAAAAGGTTCTACATGAACTCTCTGAATAGGTCTACTTGGCCATGACCAGGGTTGCAGTGGTATTTTTTGTGGTTTACTCTGGCAATTTTGGCAGACATTACATTTGTTCACCAGTAACTTAATAGACATGGACAATAGGTGCAGGAGTAGGCCATTTGGTCCTTCGAGCCAGCACCGCCATTCAATGTGGTCATGGCTGATCATTCCCAATCAGTACCCTGTTCCTGCCTTCTCCCCATATCAAAGAAACATAGAAACATAGAAAATAGGTGCAGGAGTAGGCCATTCGGCCCTTCGAGCCTGCACCGCCATTCAATATGATCATGGCTGATCATCCAACTCAGTATCCCGTACCTGCCTTCTCTCCATACCCTCTGATCCCCTTAGCCACAAGGGCCACATCTAACTACCTCTTAAATATAGCCAATGAACTGGCCTCAACTACCCTCTGTGGCAGAGAGTTCCAGAGACTCACCCGTCTCTGTGTGAAAAAATGAACTTCTCATCTCAGTCCTAAAAGACTTCCCCCTTATCCTTAAACAGTGTCCCCTTGTTCTGGAGTTCCCCAACATCGGGAACAATCTTCCTGCATCCAGCCTGTCCAACCCCTTAAGAATTTTGTAAGTCTCAATAAGATCCCCCCTCAATCTCCTAAATTCCAGCGAGTACAAGCCGAGTCTATCCAGTCTTTCTTCATATGGAAGTCCTGCCATCCCAGGAATCAGTCTGGTGAACCTTCTCTGTACTTCCTCTACGGCAATAATGTCTTTCCTCAGATTAAGAGACCAAAACTGTATGCAATACTCCAGGTGTGGCCTCACCAAGACCCTGTACAACTGCAGTAGAACCTCCCTGCTCTTGTACTCAAATCCTTTTGCTATGCATGCCAACATACCATTCGCTTTCTTCAGAGTCTGCTGCACCTGCATGCCTACTTTCAATGACTGGTGTACCATGACCCCCAGGTCTCGTTGCATCTCCCCTTTTCCTAATCGGCCACCAGTCAGATAATAATCTACCCTCCTGTTTTTGCTGCCAAAGTGGATAACCTCACATTTATCCACATTATACTGCATCTGCCATGCATTTGCCCACTCACCCAACCTATCCAAGTCACCTTGCAGCCACCTAACATCCTCCTCACAGCTAACACTGCCCCCCAGCTTCGTGTCATTGCATACTTGGAGATGTTGCATTCAATTCCCTCATCCAGATCATTAATATATATTGTAAATAGCTGGGGTCCCAGCACTGAGCCCACTAGTCACTGCCTGCCATTCTGAAAATGACCCGTTTAACCCTACCCTTTGCTTCCTGTCTGCCAGCCAGTTCTCTATCCACATCAATACTGAACCCCCAATACTGTGTGCTTTAAGTGTATGCTAATCTCTTATGTGGGATCTAGTCGAAAGCCTTCTGAAAGTCCAGATATAACACATCCACAGGTTCTCCCTTATCCACTCTACTAGTTACATCCTCGAAAAATCTATAAGATTTATCTTTCATAAATCCATGCTGACTTTGTCCAATGATTTCACCACTTTCCAAATGTGCTGCTGTCCCATCTTTAATAACTGACTCTAGCATTTTCCCCACTGCCGATGTTAGACTAACTGGTCTGCAATTCCCCGTTTTCTCTCTCCCTCCCTTTTTAAAAAGTGGGGGTACATTAGCTACCCTCCAATCCCCATGAACTACTCCAGAATCTAAAGAGTTTTGAAAATTTATCACTAATGCATCCACTATTTCTGGGGCTACTTCCTTAAGTACTCTGGGATGCAGCATATCTGGCCATGGGGATTTATCAGCCTTTAATCCATTCAATTTACCCAACACCACTTCCCGGCTAACCTGGATTTTCACTCAGTTTAGTTCCATCTCATTTCACTCAGTTCCTCCATCTCATTTGACCCCCGGTCCCTTGCTATTTCTGGCAGATTATTTATGTCTTCCTTTGTGAAGTCAGAACCAAAGTAGTTATTCAATTGGTCTGCCATGTCCTTGTTCCCCATGATCAATTCACCAGTTTCTGACTCCAAGGGACCTACATTTGTTTTAACTAACCTTTTTCTCGTCACATATCTATAAAAACTTTTGCAGTCTGTTTTTATGTTCCCTGCCAGTTTTCTTTGATAATCTATTTTCCCTTTCCTAATTAAGCACTTTGTCCTCTGCTGGACTCTGAATTTCTCCCAGTCCTCTAGTAGGCTGCTTTTTCTGGCTAATTTGTATGGTTCATCTTTAGTTTTGATACTATCCCTGATTTCCCTTGTTATCCACAGATGCACTACCTTCCCTGATTTATTATTTTGCCAAACTGGGATGAACAATTGTTGTAGTTCATCCATGCAATCTTTAAATGCCTTCCATTGCATATCCACCGTCAACCTCAATAAGAGTCACTTGCCAGTCTATCTTGGCCAGTTCATGTCTCATACCCTCAAAGTTACCTTTCTTTAAGTTCAGAACCATTGTTTCTGAATTAACAATGTCACTCTCCATCCCAATGAAGAACTCAACCATATCATGGTCACTCTTGTCCAAGGGGCCACACTCAACAAGACTGCTAACTAACCCTTCCTCATTACTCACTACCCAGTCTAGAATAACCATATAACCATATAACAATTACAACACGGAAACAGGCCCTCTCGGCCCTTCCATTCCGTGCCTACCATTTATTTTCCCCTAGTCCCATCTACCTGCACTCAGACCATACCTTTTTTTTTCCATATTTTCCCATTTTCCTTCCCGTCCATATACCTATCCACTTTACTTTTAAATGTTAAAATCGATCCTGCCTCCACCACTTCTGCTGGAAGCTCATTCCACACAGCCACCACTCTTTGAGTAAAGAAGTTGCCCCTCATGGTTACCCCTAAACTCCTTAATCTCTGTCAAGCACTCTTGTTTGAATCCTCCCTACCCTCAATGGGAAAAAAGCTTATCCACGTCAACTCTGTCTATCCCTTTCATCATTTTAAAGACCTCAATCAAGTCCCCCCTTAACCTTTCTGCGCTCCAAAGAATAAAGACCTAACTTGTTCAACACCTTTCTCTGTAACTTAGTTGCTGGAACCCAGGCAACATTCTAGTAAATCTCCTCTGTACTCTCTCTATTTTGGTTGACATCCTTCCTATAATTATGCGAACCAAAATTGTACACCATACTCCAGAATTGGTCTTACCAATGCCTTGTACAATTTTACACATTACTTCCCTACTGCTATATTCAATGCTCTGATTTAATAAAGGCCAGCACACCAAAGGCTTTCTTTACCACCCAATACTACATGCGATTCCACCTTCAGGGAACTATGCACAGTTATCCCTAGATCCCTCTGTTCCACAACATTCCTCAGTTCCCTACCACCTACCATGTACGTCCTCAATTTTGATTTGTCCTGCCAAGATGTAGCACTCACACTTATCAGCATTAAACTCCATCTGCCATCTTTCAGCCCACTTTTCCAAATGGCCCAAATCTCTCTGTAGACTTTGAAAATCTACTTCATTATCCACAACACACCTATCTTAGTATACATCTGCATACTTACTTATCCAATTTTCTACCCCATCATCCAGATCATTGATGTACATGACAAACAACAGTGGACACCAACACAGATCCCTGAGGCACCAACCCACTGGTCACCGGCTATCCAACCTGACAAACGGCCCATCCACCATTACTCTCTGACATCTCCCATTCAGCCACTGTTGAATCTATCTTGCTACTCCGCCATTAACACCCAAAGATTGAACCTCTTCTTAACCAAACCTTCCAAGGGGAACCTTGTCAAAGGCCTTACTGAATCCATATTGACAACATCCACTGCTTTACCCTCATCAATTTCCCTAGTAACCTCTTCAAAAAATTCAAGAAGGTTTGTCAAACAAGACCTTCCAGGCACAAATCCATGCTGACTGACCCTGTTTATCCAGATGTTTATATACATTATCTCTAAGTATCCTTTCCATTAATTTGCCCACCACTAACGTCAAACTAACAGGTCTATAATTGCTAGTTTAATTCTTGAACCCTTTTATAGCAATGGAACAACATGCGCAGTACGCCAATCCTCCTCCGGCACTATTCCCGTTTTCTAATGACATTTGAAAATATTTCTGTCATAGCTCCTGCTTTCTACACTAACTTCCCTCAATGTCCTAGGGAATATCCTGTCAGGACCCTGGAGACTTATCCACTTTTATATTTTTCAAAAGGCCGTCATACTAACTTCCTCCTCTTTGAAATTCATAGTTTCGATAGCTACTCTAACTGTTTTTTTCCATTGCCCACAGAGTTCAATAATCCTTCTCCTTGGTCGAATACCGAGGTAATAAATTGTTCAATCTCTCCTCATCTCTCTTGCTCTTGTTAGATAGCTGTCATTCTGGCTCCTCAATGGTCGACATTTTATCCCACGTTATCCTTTTGCTATTAATATAACTGTAGAAACCCTTTGGATTTACTTTCCACCTTTCTTTGCCAAAGCAACCTCAATCTTTTAGCCTTTCTAATTTTCTTTCTTAAAATTATTTTAAATTATTTATACTCCTCTAGCACCGTCATTTACTCCATGCCTCCTATAATTATTGTAGATATCTCTCTTCTGTTTTCGAAACAATGTGTCCCCAATTTCCCTTGAAAACCATGCTCTGTCCAATTTTTTTACTATTTCCTTTCAACCGAACAGGGACATAAAGATTCTGTACTCTTACAATTTTCCACTTTAAATGTCATCCATTTCTCTTCTAATTCTTCTGCCATAAAACAAGTGTCCCAATTCACTCCTTTTAAATCCATACACATTCCTCAAAGTTAGCCTTTCTCAATCAAAAATCTCCACCCTTAGGTCCAGTTCTGACTCCTCCACAATTATATTGAAACTAATGGTATTGTGATCACTGGTCCCGATGTGCTCACCAACGCATACCTCCGTCACCTGACCTGCTTATTTCCTAACAGGAGGTCCGACACTGCCCCTTCTCTGGTCGATACCTCTATGTATTGCTGCAAAAAAACTATCCTGCCCATTTTACAAACTCCACTACATCCAGCCCATTTATAGAATGTGTTTCCCAGTCTATTTATTGAAAAAATTCGAAATCTCCCACAATCACTACCTTGTGCTTACTACTAGCTATATCTGCTATCTCCTTACATATTTGCTCTTCCAATCCTCGCTCCCCATTTGGCAAGTCTATAATACACCCCTAAAAGTGTTGCTACACCATTACCACTTCTCAGTTCCACCCAAATAGCCTCCCTAGACGAGCCCTCTAATCTATCCTGCCAAAGCACTGCTGTAATATCTTCTCTGACAAGCAATGCAACTACCTCCCAACACCTCTGGTCCCCCCCAATTCTCTCACACCTGAAGCAACGAAATCCTGGAATATTTAGTTCCAATCACAGCCTCCTGCAACCATGTTTTCACTGATTGCCACTAACATCATATTTCCAGGTGTCAATCCAGGCTCTAAGTTCATCTACCTTATCTCACAATGCTCCTAGCATTAATATATACACATTTTAGAAACCCACATCCCTTATTCTCTGTCTATTATCCTTTCCTCTTTCTCGCCTACATTTTGTGTCCGAGTGCTTCCCTTCTCTGCCTCTTGCCCCACACCCTGTTCCCTAGCCCCCTCTACCTGAGTCCCTCCCCCCAGCCTTTTCTAGTTTAAGTTCCCCAGTAGCCTTTTGCAAATCTCCCTGCCAGGATATTGGTTCACCCTTGGGTTCAGTGCAAACCCGTCCTTTTTGTACAGATCATGCCTTCCCCAAAAGAGGTCCCAGTGATCAAGATACTTGAATCCCTGCCCACTGCACCAGTCCCTCAGCCACACATTTATCCTCCACCTCATTCCATTCCTACTCTCACTGTCACGCGGCATAGGCAGTAATCCTGAAATTGTTACCCTTTTGGTCCTTCTCCTTAACTTTTCCCCCAACTCCCTAAATTCTCCTTTCTGCCTATGTCATTGGTACCTATGTGTACCACAACATCAGGCTCCTCTCCCTCCCTTTTCAGAATCTTTTGGACACGTTCCGACACATCCGAGACCCTGGCACCAGGGAGGCAAACTACCATCCGGGTCTCCCGACTGTGTCCACAGAATTGCCCATCCGACCCCCTAACTATAGCCTACTCTCTCGTTGGTTCCTCTACATGTTGGTTTAGAAAACTGCATCCCCTGACTCCGCTATCTTTAAGAGCCCAATCTAACTCTCTCTTGAAAGTATCCATAGAACTGGCCTCCACCGCCCTCTGAGGCAGAGAATTCCACAGACTCACAACTTTCTGTGTGAATAAGCTTCTTGAACGGGGGGGGATCAATACAGGATGGATTGTGGGGGGGGAGGGGGTGTCAGCCGCAGGATGAAAAAAAAAAAATTTGGGGTTGGGGGGTCCAAGTACAGTGTGGATTGGAGAACCTGTGCAGGATGAAATTGAGGGGATCAGTATAAGATGAATGAGGGGATCAGTACAGGATGATTGGGAGAATCAGTAAAGTTGAATGGGGAGATCACTACAGGATGGATGGGGGTGGGATCGGCGCAGGGAGAATGGGTCAGTATGGGATGAATGGGTGGATCAGTACAGGGATGGATGGAGGAGAGTGCAGGATGAATGGGTGGCAGAGCAAGAAGGATGGGGGAGGGAAAATCATGTGAGAGTGGATAGGGAGGGGGGGTGGCGGGAAAATCAATGTGAGGTGGATAGGGGGACCAGTGCAGGATGAATAGATGGGGGGTGGGGGGGGGGGGAGAGAACAGGGTATGTCAGTGAGGTACTGAATAGAGGCGTAGAATGGGGATCAGTGCGGGATGGAGAGAAGGTGTCTCAGGATAAGGGGGGCGCGAGAGAGAGAGAGAGATCAGCGCTCATTGGACACGGACGGTTGTCCCTGTCCACCGCCAAGTGCCGCCGCCAAAGGGGGAGGCAGTTGGGATCTCCTCGCCACCACCTCCCCTCCTCCGCCAGCCAACAGGAAGGTGCGGGGCCGAGCGGTGCAGGTGCCTCAGACGGCGAAAGGAAGCCTCCCCCTTCCTCCCTCCCAGCCTCGGCCTTTCAATGTGATCATGGCTGATCATTCCCAATCAATACCCCGTTCCAGCCATCTCCCCATATCCCCTGACTCTGCTATTTTTAAGAGTCCTATCTAGCTCTCACTTGAAAGCATCCAGAGAACCTGCCTCCACTGCCCTCTGAGGCAGAGAATTCCACAGACTCACCACTCTCTTTGAGAAAAGTTGTTTCCTCGTCTCCGTTCCATTTCTTTTTTTTTTTTTTTTTTTTTTGTCTCTAAATGGCTTACTCCTTATTCTTAAACTGTGGCCCCTGGTTCTGGACTCCCCCAACATCGGGAACATGTTTCCTGCGTCTAGAGTATCCAAGCCCTTAACAATCTTATATGTTTCAATGAGATTCCCTCTCATCCTTCTAAACTCCAGAGTGCTAAACTAAAGCCCAGCTGCTCCATTCTCTCAGCATATGACAGTCCTGCCATCCTGGGAATTAACCTTGTAAACCTACGCTGCACTCCCTCAATAGCAAGAATGTCCTTCCTCAAATTAGGGGAACAAAACTGCACACAATAATCTAGGTGTGGTCTCACTAGGGCTTGGTACAATGCTTTCTCGAATAAGATCTGGATTGTTCTTGAGTTTGGACTGTATTTGTTGATCCACTAGACTACAAACATTTGTCGCGTAGTGCTCGTCCAAGAAAGGTTCCAAAGTTACAGTGCAAAGTTACGTTTTTCAAGGCAACAATGTACTCATTGATTCTCATTCTGCTTCTGGTTTCGAGTGCCAAATTTCCAGAGGTTTTGGGTTGAAGTGTTCCTCCAACGTCTTCATAATGTGATTGAATGGCACGTCTTTTGCCTTTATGGCGCCCAAGGAGATTCACGAGTGTGCCGTACACTTCTAGACCGATCTCCGTGAGCAGAATCGCTTTCATGTGTTCGCAAACGGCTTTATTTGTTACAGTCACTATCTCTCCTTCACCACTAATCTCCATTATGTTGTTTGCTGTGAAAAACATGTTTGCTCTCTCCATATAGGAGCTGCACGTCTCTCTACTCTTGTCAAAACTGCCAAGGTTTCCAATGTAGCCTGTGGATGCTGCCATCGTGTCGTTCTTTTTTATTTTTAAAGTCTGTTCAGAAACCCTGCTTTCCTGTCTGTTCTGGTGTAACAATTCACCCAAAACTTAGCTGTACAAAGACTATCCAGCTTGAGGAACTCAACAAAAAAAAAAATCTTATACAATCTTATACAGGTAGATGGGACTAGGGGAAAACAAATGGTCGGCACGGACTGGAAGGGCCAAGAGGGCCTGTTTCCGTGCTGTAATTATTATATGGTTATATGGTTAATTCCATGGACGGCCACGTAGACACAACATAGAAATAGCCAGACAAACCCTCGACAATACTCATGTTTTGCAACATGCAGTATTGTTTAACATTTTAAACAGTAAATACGGAGTTGAGTCGCAATTGTTTGCGAGCTGGACACGATAGGCCGCAGATCCTTCTATGCAGGGGACTGTAGCTTAAAACAGCAGCTGGACAAATCGTCGAGCGTTTGTCAGGCAATCTCTATGTTGTGTCTACGTGGCAAGATGCCGTCCTTGGGATTGTATAAGATTTTTTTTTTGTCGAGTTCCTCAAGCTGGATAGTCTTTGTGCAGCTAAGTTTTAGGTTTCTGCGGCAACAGGCGGGATTCAAGGATGGTGTGTGACCCCCTGGTGCTGGGATCCAGGACGTCACGGACCGATTGCAGAGCATCCTCAAGGGTGAAGGTGAGCAGCCGGAAGTGGTAGTGTATGTTGGCACAAATGGCATCGGGAAGAAGAGGAAAGATATTCTGCAGCGTGACCTCAGAGCAGGGCTGTGGAGTCATGCCCAAAACAGCCGACTCCGACTCCTTGATTTCATGCGTCTCTGACTCTGACTCCGGCCCTGACCCCTAGGTGTAATAATTCTAAATCTGCTATGGTGACATTACACAACATGGCATTTCATAAGAACCCATCTGCACTTGCCACTGCCTGCCATTCTGACAGGGACCTGTTTATTCCTACACTTAGTTTAGAGTCTAATGGTTGTAGCTATGCTATTTTGGCATTTTTATTGTCTATTTTTGAAAAAAAAACATAATTCTTTTTGCTAAAAGAAAAAAAAAGGACAATGACAAAATTAAAATTCCATTGAATTAAATAAAAAATATAGAAGCATTACTCCAAAATTTAATAAACTAAGGCCACAGGTGTGAGCTAAATGGCTAAATTATGACACAACAAAATTCTCAAGTGCAATAGAAATTAAAATTAAATGCATAGGTACCGTAGTTAAGCTTGTTATAAAAGTACATACCTAAAATGTATTAATAACTTGTCCTTAGTAACAGAATTGCTTCTGCCAGATCCTCTTTCATTGAAGCCCTTTATTTTCAGTGTGGAAAATAGTCTCTCCACGGGGACCTGAGTGGGCTGTATGGCTGTTACTATCATAACTGCAAATTGTACTATTTCTGGATAAGCAGGGATGACAGGGAATTATAGACCAGTTAGCCTGACATCGGTGAGTGGGGAAGATGCTGGAGTCAATTATTAAAGTAATAACGACACATTTGGGATAGCAGTAAAAGGATTGGTCCAAGTCAGCATGGATTTATGAAGGGGAAATCATGCTTGACTAATCTTCTGAAATTTTTTGAGAATGTGATGAGTAAAATGGATATGAAAGAGTGCCAGTGGATGTATCTGGATTTTCAGAAAGCCTTTGATAAAGTCCCACATAGGAGATTAGTGGGCAAAATTAGCGCACATGGTATTGGGGTAGGGTATTGACATGGATAGAGAATTAGTTGGCAGACAGGAAACAAAGAGTAGGAATAAACATGTCCCTGTCAGAACGGCAGGCAGTGGCGAGTGGAGTGCCGCAGGGCTCGGTGCTGGAGCCGCAACTATTTACAATATATATTAATGACAATAGACGATAGGTGCAGGAGTAGGCCATTTGGCCCTTCGAGCCAGCACCGCCATTCAATGTGATCATGGCTGATCATCCCAAATCAGTACCCTGTTCCTGCCTTCTCCCCATATCTCCTGACTCTGCTATTTTTAAGAGCCCTATCTAGCTCTCTCGAAAGCATGATTTAGATGATGGAATTAAAAGTTGCACTAGCATATTTGCAGATGACACAATGCTGGGTGGCAGTGTGAACTGCAAAGAGGATGCTATGGGGATGCAGGGTGACTTGGACGGGTTGAGTGAGTGGGCAGAATTCATGGCAGATGCAGTGTAATGTAGATAAATGTGAGGTTATCCACTTTGGCAGTAAGAACAAGGAGGCAGATTATTATTTTTTTTTCCTTTTTATTGCTTTTATGCATACACAAATATAACAACGAAACTTACAACAATGCAGTGAAACGTACGACAGTACAAATGGGGGTTCAGTTTACAATTAATGATGCAGTGTACAGAACTCTTCTTATTAAAGTGTCCCGACCCACGACACTCCACCGCCCTCCAGCACCTGCAGACTGGACTCTGCAGCGGGCCTGAAGCCACCACGTTGCTAGCTCCTCCTACCAACTCTGTTTTTTAAAGGCACTGGGTCCTAGTGCCCGTCTCCCCAGCCCCAGTAACCTTAGTGGCTATTCCACTGGGTCTTCCCCATCTCCCCCCCCCCCCCAACCATGTAACCCCTGCTCGTCCGCACCTACACCACATCCCCCATATCCCCCTCCACCCCCTGACCACCCCTCCACCGCCCCCCCACCACAAAACGCTCCGTCCTCAGTGCATTCACCTGCCTTCTCCGACCACAACACCCCATCCTTGCCGCGTGTTCAACATACCCCCGGACCTCCCCTCTCCAACATTGAAAGGTCGGTCCTCAGCAGAGGTCTTACCTTTGTCTCCCTCCGTCCCCACCTCAATGAGTTCCACGCCCACCACGACTTGGGGCTCTTCTACCATTCGCCTCCGCCTCACAGCGTTCATTTTCCACGGGAAGAGTCCCTCGGCCCCCCACTGATGATCCCTTTTCCTGTCTCCAACGTACCCCCTCCACTTGGACCCCCCCTCGTAGCCTTCCGCTCTAGAACTATTTTATCCAGAACTGCCGTCGGGACATCAACCGCCTTGACTTCTCCACTCCCCTGTCACACTCCAATCTCTCTCCACCCCGAACGTACTGCCATCGACCTCACTCCGTAACAACCCAGACTAGGGTTATCAAACCCGCCGACAAGGGAGGTGCCATGGTAGTCTGGCGTGTCAATCTCTACAAAGCCGAGGCTGCGCGCCAACTCTCGGACACCTCCTACTTACCCCTGGACCATGACCCCACTGACGAACACCGGGCCACCATCTCGAGCACCATAACCGACTTCATCAGCTCCGGCTCCCTACCCCCCCTTGAACATAGGTAGGGAGGAATTTAACCGGGGGGGGGGGGGGGGGGGTAGGATGGAGTTGAGGTATGTGGAAATAAGTTCGGAAGGACATGGACAGGCAGAAACAATGGGTCTGCCAGGACTGTCAGGTTTGTGGATTTTGGGGAGAAGGTAAAATCGGGCTGTGCAGGGCTGGGGAACGATGAGGTTGGAGGCTTGGGAGGGCAGGGAGCCAGTGGATGATGGTGCTAGAGATAGTGGCCTGGTGCTCGTCTGTGGGGTCATGGTCCAAGGATAAGTAGGAGGAGGAGTCTGAGAGTTGGCGCGTAGCCTTGTAGAGATCAGCTCGCCAGACTACCACGGCACCTCCCTTGTCGGCAGGTTTGATCCACCCGGTCTGGGTTGTTGCAGAGTGAGTGAAGGGCTGTATGTTCAGGGGGGGAGAGGTTAGTGAGACAGGCAGTTGAGGCGATTGATGTCCCGCCGGCGGTTTAAAATAAAAAGGTCTAAAGCGGGTAGATGGCCATGAGGGGGAGTCCAAGGTGAGGGGGTCCGTGGGAGAAGGGGTCATCATTGGGGGGGGGGGCGAGGACTCCTTCCCATGGAAGAACACTTTGAGGCGGAAGTGACGGAAGAAGAGCTCCACATCGTCGCGGCCCGGAACTAATTGAGGTGGGGACGGAGGGAACAAAGGTGAGGCCTCCGCTGAGGACGGGCCGTTCGGTATCTGAGAGGGGGAGGTCAGGAGGGATGGTGAACACACAGCAAGGATGGGGGTTGGGGCCGGAGGAAGGCAGGTGAGTGGGACTGAGGACTGAGGGGATGTCTGGTAGGGGTGGTGGTGGGTGGTCAGGGAGGGAGTAGGGGTATGAGGGCTATAGTGTGGGTGGGGCAGAGCTGGGGGTCACATGGTGAGGGGGAAGACCCAATGGAACAACCACTGAGGTTCCCTGGGTTATGGGGATTAGCACTAGGACCCAGCGCAGTCAAACCCCGAGGTGTTGGAGTCTGCAGCGTGGAGACTACAGGCCCGGTGCTGAACCTAGGATTCAGGTAAGGCGATGGCTGCGGCCTGCTGGAGAACGATGGAGTGGCAAGGGTTGGTGGTGGAGGCCCGTGGGGAGTGCAGTCCGGGTCAGCGGGTGGAGCGTGGGAGGCCCCGGTGAGCGGATGGTCAGTGAGGTTTGGCAGGCCTGGTGAGGCGGCGAGGTTCGACTGGCCTGGTGAGGCGGCGAGGTTCGACTTTCCAGGTGAGGCGGTGAGGTTCAGCGGGCCTGGTGAGGCGGCGAGGATCGACGGGCCCGGTGAGGAGGCGAGGTTCGGCGGGCCCGGTGAGGAGGCGAGGTTCGGCGGGCCTGGTGAGGCGGTGAGGTTCGGCGGTCACGTTTTGGTGGTGATAGTCGGAGGAATCGGAGAGGTAGCGAGGGTCAGCGTAATCGGTGAGGGGGCGATAGAGTTACTGGTGAGGCGAGGATCGATGTCGTCGGTGGGCAGGTGAAGGTTCGGCGGCAGCATCGACGTGGAGATCTGGGCTGTTCCCACAATTCGGTGCAATTTCCTAATGCTTGCTGAACTTATTTTCTTTTTCTGGGGAGAGTGTAGTTTATTGTCATGTGGAATGAGGCATATGGTCAGCATGGCCTGATTCTGTTCAGTTTAGCTTTATTACCATATATTAATCTTGAGAACACACACGGCGTGATTAGCAAGTTTGCGGATGGTATAAAGTAAAATCGGTTAGTACAGTGTCGGGGATTATGGGGAGAAGGTAGAAGAATGGGGTTAGGAGGGAGAGATCGATCCGTTATGGTTGAATGGCGGTGTAGACTTGATGGGCCGAATGGCCGAAGTCTGCTCCGACTTGTGGGATAGTCTAGGACTAGAGGTCATAGCCTCAGATTTAAAGGACGTTTCTTTCGGAATGAGATGAGGTGGAATTTCTTTAGTCAGAGGGTGGTGAATCTGTGGAATTCTTTGCCACAGACGGCAGTGGAGGCCAAGTCAGTGGATAAGGCAGAGATTTACTTAGTCTCTGAAATTCATGTTGAGGTCGGAGTCGGGACTATTATAAACTCCAGCACCAAAATTGCTCCGACTCCGACTCCACAGCCCTCCACAGAGAGCTCAGAAGAAGGCTGGAAAGCAGGAAATCCAGGGTGGTTATCTCCGGTTTGCTTCTAGCTCCTCGTGCAAGTGAGGGCAGGAATAGGGAGATGGGGGATCTGAATGCGTGGCTGAGGAGTTGGTGTGGGAGCAGGGATTTAGATTTAGAATTTTACAAAAGGGACGGGTTGCAGGTGTGGGACAAGCATTTTGGCAGGCAGGTTTGCCGCTGCTACATGGGTGGGCTTAAACTAAATAGTGGGGGGAGAGACAAATTGGAAATACAAGGGTGGAGTTAAAGGGAAAGAGTATAGGAAAGGTTAAGAAAGACACCAGAATTAACGGGGCAGAAAGCTCATGAAGGGATAGGAGAGTATGGCCAAGTGAAATAGGAATCGATGCGAAAGGTGAGGTGAGTAATGGATTAAAAGTATATATGAATGTGCAAAGTATAAGAAATGAAGTGGATGAGCTTGAGGCTTAGTTAGAAATTGGCAAGTATGATGTGGGAATTCCAGAGACATGGCTGCAAGAGGACCTGGGCTGGAAACTAAATATTCTAGGGTTATACGTCCTATTGAAAAGACAGACAGGTGGGCAGAGGGGGTGGGGTAGCACTGTTGGTGAGTAATGAAATTCAGCCCCTTGCAAGGGATGACATAGAATCAGGAGATGTGGAGTCAGTATGGATAGAACTGAGGAATTGTAAGGGTAAAAAGGCCCTAATGAGACTAATCTACAGGCCTGGATATAGGGTGCAAGTTGAATCATGAGTTTAAATTGGCATGTCGCAAAGGTAATGCTACGGTTGTTATGGGAGATTTCAACATGCAGGTAGACTGGGAACATCAGGTTGGTACTGGACCCCAAGAAAGGGAGTTTGTGGAGTGCCTTCGTGGTGGATTCTTAGAGCAGCTTGTACTGGAGCCTACCAGGGAGTAGGCAATTCTGGATTTAGTGTTGTGTAGTGAACCTGATTTGATAAGGGAACTCGAGGTAAAGGAGCCATCTGGAGGTAGTGACCATAATAGGATAAGTTTTATAGACAATAGATAATAAGTGCAAGAGTAGGCCATACGGCCCTTCAAACCAGCACCACCATTCAATGTGACCATGGCTGATCATCCACAATCTACAATTTGAGATGGAGAAGGGACAATTAGAGGTGTCAGTATTGCAGTTGAACAAATGGGACTAACATAGCTGCCAAGTAGTACGGATTTTCCGTATTTTATACGGAAATGTGATGGGAATTGGCGTTATTAAATATGGATTAAAAAAAAAAAACGACCATGGATAATCGTTACAAGGCACTGCTGCTCTGGCCAGTTTGCAGCAAAATCGCCTTGGAATTTTACATTTTTAAAAAGCTCGGGTTTAATGATCCCAGTCCATCATCTGCATTGACCTCCCCACCATCGAAAGGATCTATCGCACTTGCTGCCTCAAAAAGGCTGCCAACATCATCAAGGACCCACACCATCCTGGCCACACACTCATCTCTCCGCTACCATCAGGTAGAAGGTACAGGAGCCTGAAATCTGGTATATCCAGGTTCAGGAACAGCATCTTCCCCACAGCCATCAGGCTATTAAACATGACATCAAACAAACTGAACTATGACAGCCTATTGCACTTTATCTGTTTATTTATGTGTATATATATGGTCTAAGCTATATAGACACACTGAACTGTTCTGTATTTATGCTTACAATATTCTGTTGTGCTGCAGCAAGCAAGAATGTCATTGTCCTATCTGGGACACATGACAAACTCTCTTGACTTGACTACTACAGAAAGATTGGAGGCGTTTATCACTTGATTCAACTGAGACGAGATTCCACTGTTAATTCCACTGTTAGCACTTGTTAACAACCAGTAGTTCACACGTAGTTATACAATGTGTCACCAATCTGCATTGATCTACATCAATCTGCATTCCTCAGTCAATATAATTGTGTTTTGACCAAGTATTAGTGACACTATGATCCTTTGAATAAAATTCACGGGAGAATTTCTAAAACTCACTGTCTTTAAGCGCTCCGGACCGCAAGCACGGGCTTCTTCCTGGTGTGCAGGTACAGTCATTCACCCACGTTACTTTTAAGAAGGAACTGCAGATGCTGGAACAATTGAAGGTGGACAAAAATAGAAACATAGACATAGAAACATAGAAATTAGGTGCAGGAGTAGGCCATTCGGCCCTTCGAGCCTGCACCGCCATTCAATATGATCATGGCTGATCATCCAACTCAGTATCCTGCACCTGCCTTCTCTCCATACCCCCTGATCCCTTTAGCCACATCTAACTCCCTCTTAAATATAGCCAATGAACTGGCCTCAACTACCCTCTGTGGCAGAGAGTTCCAGAGACTCACCATTCTCTGTGTGAAAAAAGTATTTCTCATCTCGGTCTTAAAGGATTTCCCCCTTATCCTTAAGCTGTGATCCCTTGTCCTGGACTTCCCCAACATCAGGAACAATCTTCCTGCATCTAGCCTGTCCAACCCCTTAAGAATTTTGTATGTTTCTATAAGATCCCCTCTCAATCTCCTAAATTCTAGAGAGTATAAACCGAGCCTATCCAGTCTTTCTTCATAAGACAGTCCTGGACCTTCCCAGGAATCAGTCTGGTGAACCTTCCCTGCAATCCCTCTATGGCAAAAATGTCCTTCCTCAGATTTGGAGACCAAAACAGTACGCAATACTCCAGGTTGTGGTCTCACCAAGACCCTGTACACATGAAGTAGAACCCTCCCTGCTTCCTATACTCAATTCCTTTTGCTATGAAAACTAACATACCATTTACTTTTTCTCACTGCCTGCTGCACCTGCAAGCCTACTTTCAATGACAGGACTGGTGTTCCAGTGACACCCAGGTCTTGCTGCATCTCCCTTTTCCTAATCGCCCACCATTAATATAATAGTCTGCTTTCCTGTTTTTTGCCACCAAAGTGGATAACCTCACATTTATCCACATTTAAAACTGCCATCTGCAAAACATTTGCCCACTCACCCAGCCTATCCAAGTCACCTTGCAGTCTCCTAGCAATCCTCCTCACAGCTAACATGCCCCCCAGCGTTAGTGTCATCCGCAAACTTGGAATATTGCCTTCAATTCCCTCATCCAGATCATTAATATAATATTGTAAATAGCTGGGGTCCCAGCACTGAACCCTGCGGTTACCCCACTAGTCACTGCCTGCCATTGTGAAAAGGGAACGTTTACTCCTATTCTTTGCTTCCTGTTTGCTAGCCAGTTCTCTATCCACATCAATACTGCTCCCCTAATGCGTATGCTTTAAGTCCATAATCTCTTATGTGGAACCTTGTCGAAAGCCTTCTGGAAGTCCAGATATACAACATCCACTGGTTCTCCCTTATCCACGCTACTAGTTCAACATTCTCGAAAAATTCCACAAGATTCGTCAGACATGATTTACCTTTCGTAAAATCCATGCAGTGACTTGTGTAAAAATGATTTCACGCTTTCCAAAATGTGTGCTGCTATCCCATCTTAATGACTGACTAGCAGTTTCCCACTAACCGATGTTTAGACTAACTGGTCTGTAATTCCCCGTTTTCTCTCTCCCTCCCTTCTTAACAAGAGGTGTTACGTTTGCTACCCGCCAATCTCAGGAACTACTCCAGAATCTAAAGAGTTTTGAAAGATTATCACTAATACATCCACTATTTCCTGAGCTACTTCCTTAAGTACTCTGGGGATTGCAGCTATCTGGTTCCTGAGGATTTATCGGCTTTTAATCTATTCCAATTTACCCAAAACACCACCTCCCGACTAACATGGATATTCACTCAATTCCTCCTTTGACCTCGCGGTCTCTCCTGCTTTTCCGGCAGAATTATTTATGTCTTCCTTAGTGAAGACGGAACCAAAGTAGGTATTCAATTGGTCCGCCATATCCTTGTTCCCCATGATCAACTCATCTGCTTCTGACTGCAAGGGACCTACATTTGTTTTTTAACTAATCTCTTTCTCTTCACATAGCTATAAAAACTTTTGCAGTCAGTTTTTTATGTTCCCTGCCAGTTTTCTTTCAAATCTATTTTTCCTTTCCTAATTAAGCCCTTTGTCTTCCTCACCACAATGCTGGTCTCTGAATTTCTCCCAGTCCTCTGGTATGCTGCTTTTTCTGGCTACTTTGTACGCATCATCCTTTGCTTTGATACTATCCTTGATTTCCCTTGTTTTCCATAATGCACTACCTTCCCTGATTTATTCTTTTGCCAAACTGGATGAACAATTTTTGTAGTTCATCCATGCAGTCTTTAAATGTCTTCCATTGTATATCCACCGTCAACTCCTTTTAGAATTAATTGCCAGTCAATCTTGGCCAATTCATGGTCTCATACCCTCAAAGTTACCTTTCTTTAAGTTCAGAACCATTGTTTCTGAATTAACAATGTCACTCTCCATCCTAATGAAGAACTCAACCATATTTGGTCTCTCTTGCCAAGGGGGCACGTACAACAAGACGGCTAACTACCCCTTCCTCATTACTCAAAACCCAGTCTAAAATAGGCTGCTCTCTCGTTGGTTCCTCTACATGTTGATTTAGATAACTGTCCCGCATACATTCCAAAAAAATCCTCTTCCTCAGCACCCCTGCCAATTGGATTCACCCAATCTATATGTAGATTGAAGTCACCCATTATAAAACTGTTTTGCCTTTGTCGCACGCATTTCTAATTTGTGTTTGATACCATCCCCAACTTCACTGCTACTGTTAGGTGGCCTGTACACAACACCACCAGCGTTTTCTGCCCCTTAGTGTTTTGCAGCTCTATCCATACCGATTCCACATCCTCCAAGCTCAAATGTCCTTCCTTTCCATTGGCGTTAATCTCCTCTCTAACCAGCAACGTACCCCACCTCCTTTTCATTTCTCTCTATCCCTCCTGAATATTGAAATATGCCTGGATGTTCAGCTCCCAGCCTACGTCACCCTGGAGCTCATGTCTCCGTGATCCCAACTATATCACAATCATTAATAGCTATCTGCACGTTCAACTCGTCCACCTTATTACGAATACTCCTTGCATTGAGACACAAAGCCTTCAGGCTTGTCTTTACAACGCTCTTACCCCTTATACAATTATGTTGAAAAGTGGCCCTTTTTGATTTTTGCCCTGGTTTTGTCTGCCTGCCACTTTTACTTTTCACCTTGCTACCTATTGCTTCTACCCTCATTTTACACCCATCTGCCTCTCTGCTCTTGTACGCACCCCCCTGCCACATTAGTTTAAATCCTCCCCGACAGCACTGGCAAACACTCCCCCAAGGGCATTGGTGGTCCTTGGGGGAGTGCTGGTTCTCCTGGTGCTGGTGAAACTCAGTGAGTGTGGCAGCATCTCACCCGCTGAGTTTCTCCAGCATTTTTGTCCATCCTCGTTATTTAGTACTTTGTACCCGTCATTTAGGGATGTTATATGATTTTTTTTTTTTTTAAAGTGTATGTGTTTTCTCTCAATCCTTCAAGGTTAGTTCTTCTGTTTGCCTTTATTTGCTTCAGTTTTATTTTAGTGTTATTTATCATGCTGTGAGGGAAATAAATTGATTAAACCCTATTAAAGAAAGGAGTTTTAAAGAGAATTCAAACAGAGAGGGGCTGGAGAGAGGATTCTGACAGCAGTGTCTGAAGGTTGCCAGACCATCCTTGAGGCCTTGAGTAAGAAGAGATTTCATTGTATAGCTAGAGAAGGGGGTGGATGTAGAGAGATCCCTATCAGTGGAAAGGAGTGATAGATGGGACCCCTGTCACCTATAGCTTAGCTTTAGTACTGATATAGGAAAACTGAGAGGGTTCACTAGGAGGTGAGTAAAACTGGGCCAGGTCATGAGCAAATGAGCATACTTAATAGAATAAATGAATATTACCAACACACCCCTGGTCAAGAAATTGCTCATTACCATGAACATGTTTGAACATGCAATGTATGATATGGGAGGTGCGAGGGGATGTACGGTGGGGTTGTACCTACAGATTGCCCCCTCCCCCCCCCCCCCCCCCCCCCCCCCCCCCCCCCCCCCCCCCTTGCACCTCCGACCCTGATTGGAGAAAGGTCCGGAGGGAGATTGAATGTAAGATTTTGTGTTATAAAGGGGGATGATCTCTCTGGCTTCGGTGTTGGTGGTCTCGAGTTGGAGAAGGCACCCGGTCTGCAGACTCGTAAAATAAAGAAATCTCTTGCTTTCCAGGATTTAGTCTTTGAGTATTAATTGTGAGCAATAAAGGGTATCTCACAAATTGGGGGCTCGTCCGGGATCGCCACTCGGCTGCTTGGTGGAGGCAAAGAAGGAGGGGAAGGTGCACCCTGCTGATTTTCAGCAGTCTCTGATCTCCTTGCTTGTCATCAGCAGTTTGAGCGGATGATATTCTGTTGAAAAGACTCGGGATAGCAAGAGGGGGTGTAAGGTAAATACGTACGGGGGACGGTTGAGTGATTCTTGTGCACAGGACCCAGGTAAGAAAAACGACTATTAAGTATTGCCTGGGCGACCGGGGTTTGTCGGACGGGAATAGTCCGACAAGGTAATGGGAAACCGGAACAGGAGGAGTAAGGGTCCGGGGAACCGGGATGAGGCTCATACTTGATATGGAGCCTAACATTCCGCCTGATAGTCCGTTTGGGGCGAATGTTGGATGGGGTTGAAGGGAACACCCGGGGTAAGAGTAAGGAAACTATGTGCCTCCACCAGTATGGGGGTGAGGAACTTTAAAAAGGAGATTGAAAAGTTTATTGGAAGACCCCTTGGTAGGGATGGCTGAACAAATAGATCAGTTCCTAGGCCAAAAATGTTTTTTTATGAAAAAATATTGAGTTGTTTTCAACAATCTCATTGAAGTAAGAATGGATAACTAATGTAATGTGTGTGTAAAAAACGGTTTTGTATGAATGGAGGAAGTTTGTATATGTGATAGGTTTGTTTGCTGTGGGCCACATGTTGTGAGGGTTGTGTGTGTGTTCCTTAAGGAATTGTAAGCAATGGGGGAGGTTATTGTAAGGTAACGGACAATGCTTTGTATCATCGCAACTTAAAAAGGGGAAGTTGGAAAATGTAGGTTGCTTGGCTTCTATAGATTTCTTTTCAGTAAAGTTAATTTGGAAAATTGTTAGTCGTATGTATTTAAACTAGGAATTGGAATTTGGGAATTGTAGGGGGAATGGTTTGAACAAAATTAGAAATAAGTTAATTGCTGAACAACAAGCAGCTTTTATGGTTTGTTTAGATAAACATTCTGGTTGGAGAAGGGGTAATTAAATTAATGGGGGCCCAGAAAAACAAAAAAGGAGTTGGCAGACAATGATGTCATAAGGGAAGTTTGTTTATTCAGAAGAAAGACAGATGGTCAGACAGGCAGGAGAAGGGGTTACAGGATTAAAGCGGAGAGCAGTAAAATATCCCATTACGGCACGAATTGGAGTAACCAAACAGAAGAAGTGTGAGAGATCTCAGGGGAGATAACAATCAAGGGAATTAGAGAAGCCGTTCCCAAGGGACAGAATTTCGAACGGGCTTTTTGAAAATCAGCAGAACAAGGACGAACTTCCGACAGTGTTTTTACAAAGATTAAGGAAAAATGTCCAGCAGTATTCGGGGATAGACCCTGATACGACCGCAGGTCAGCAGTTGTTGAAGGTTAATTTTGTAACAAAATCATGGCCAGGATATTAGAAAGAAATTTGAAAAATTGGAAATTGGAATGAAAAACCATTGAATTCAGTTGTTAACTCAGAGGCTCAAAAGGTATATGTAAGACGGGATGAGGAGAAACAGAAGGGAAAGGCAAAATGATGTTGCAAGCAGTACAGCAAAGTAGTATTGGAGGACGAGAAGAGGTGAATGGGAGGGGACCGAAGTTGGGGTCCCGGGAGAACAAGGAACAAGGATCAGGAGGGTGGTACACGGGGGCCACCCTGCTGTTATTATTGTAAAGAGGAGGGTCATTTCAAGAGGGAATGTCCTAAGCGACGACGGGAGGTGCAGTCGTACGCACTCTCATGGAGGAAGAATAGGGGAGTCGGGGGTCCTGCTCCCTGGGGTGTATGGATACACACGGGAACCTCTGGTAAACTTGAGATTAGGACCCCAGGGAGAGGATATGATATTTATGGTAGGTTCGGGAGCAGAGAGATCAAGTGTAACTAAGGTACCAGAAGGAATGAGATTGGGTAAAAAACAAGTTAGAATCTCTGGGGTAGAAGGGAAAGTGATGACATTACCCGAGGTAGAAGGGGTGGTGGTTGAAATATGAGAATTGGGAAACTATGGAAGATTTAATCTTGGTACCCAGGCAGGGATAAATTTGATGGGAAGAGACTTACAAAATTCAATTAGGAATGGGAACAGCCCCGTAGGGGGACAGATAATAGTCCAATTGTATAAATTGACCACGGAGGACGAGGGAAGAATAGTCCCGCAGGTGTGGGCCAAGGAAGGAAAACGGGGTGGGCTGCAGATCCCACCTTGAAAATAGCTCTGAAAAAAGAAAGTGAGATAGTAACGGGTTAAGGCAATATCCAATTTCTATGGAAGGAAGGAGAGGGACTTCAACCAATTATAGAGAACTTGCTAAAAGACGGTATATTAGAGAGTTGTATGTCCCCATATAACACCCCGTACTCCGTAAGGAAGACCGACGGGACGTTCGGATTGGTCAGGATCTCAGGGAATTAAATAAGGTAGTTAGAAACGCGACACCCGGTAGTCCCGAACCCGTATACCATAATGGGACGGATACCCCCGAATCACAAGTGGTTCAGTGTGGTAGATTTAAAAGACGCTTTTTGGAGCTGTCCCCTGGCTGAAGAGAGCAGGGACCTTTTTGCGTTTGAATGGGAAAACCCAGAGACCAAAGGAAACAGCAGTATCGGTGGACTGTACTCCCTCAGGGATTTACAGAGTCCCCGAACCTGTTTGGACAGATATTAACAAGTATTAGAGGACGTCCCGAGCCGGGACTGATGAGACACAGCTGTTGCAGTATGTGGACGAATCTATTACTATCAGGGGAAGAAGAGGAGGCAGTTAAGGATGCAACAATAACCCTCCTGAACTTTCTGGGGGAAAAGGGGTTGAGAGTGTCTAAAAGTAAGTTACAGTTTGTAGAACGAGAAGTTAAATATCTAGGACACCTGATAAGCGATGGGAAAAGGAGAATAAACCCAGAAAGGATAGCGGGAATTACCGGACTGCCAATGCCGAAGAATAAGAAGGAGATTAGGAAGTTTCTTGGACTGATTGGATATTGTAGATTATGGATAGATGACTTATACCCGACAGGTTAGGTTTCTATATGATAAATTAAGTGAAGAAAATGATAAAGTAAAGTGGGAATCCAGGGTACGAACAACCAGTTTAGGAAATTAAAGAACAGTTTAATCACTGCCCTGTACTGGCTCTCCCGTCTATTGACCAGCCATTCCATCTTTTTGTGAACGCAGGAAAATGGAATTGCGCTGGGAGTACTAAACCCAAGAGAAAGGAGGGAAGCGGCAGCCCGTCGCGTTCCTCTCCAAAACTCTTGGATCCAGTATCGCGGGGATGGCCAGTATGTATTCAAGCGGTAGCAGCCACAGCGGTGTTAGTGGAAGAAAGTAGAAAATTGACGTTTGGAGGAACTCTGGTGGTGTCCACTCCCCCACACGGTCCGGACGATACTAACTCAGAAGTCCAGTCGGTGGTTGACGGATTCTAGAATTTTGAAGTATGAGGTTATACTTATGGAAAAGAATGATTTGACCATAGTAACGGATTAAAACCTAAATCCCTCTCAGTTTTTGTACTCGGCAGGTGCTGAGCAGGAAGGGGAGTTATCAGAACATGATTGTAGTGAGATAATAGAACTTCAGACAAAGAGTAGGGAAGATTTAGAAGAACGACCGCTTGAGACAGGGGAAAGATGGTTTATTGATGGTTCTTCCCGATGCATAGACGGAAAAAGGTATAGTGGGTAAGCTATAATAACCGGAGAAGGGTTTGAAAAAGTGGAAGCAGGCAGGTTACCAGGAAGTTGGTCCGCGCAAACGTTGTGAATTGTATGCATTACTGAGGGCATTGGAACTATTGAAAGGGAAAGAAGGAACTGTGTATACGGACTCCAAGTATGCCTTTGGGGTGGTACACACCTTTGGGAAAATTGGAAAGAAAGAGGGATGATTACAGCCAGAGGGAAAGAGTTGGCTCATGAACAGTTAATTGAGAAAGCTTTGGAAGCACTAAAATTGCCAGAAAGAATAGCGGTGGTCCATGTAGCAGGCCACCAGAGAGGGAATTCGCTGGAAGCTAGAGGGAACAGGGCAGTCGATAGTGCGCTAAGACAGCAGCGACAGAAGGAGGAACGGTAAAAAATGCTGTCTCTGATAACCGTTGAGAGAGGGAATAGAGAAGATACCTGTATTCTCGCGGGAGGAGGAAGATAAAATGAATGAGTTGGGTGCCCGGCGCTCCACGGACAGGAAGTGGTGGACGCCGGACAAAAAACAAATAATTACTAAAGGATTGACGAGGGATTTGATTAGACAACTACATTCGCAATCGCACTGGGGAGCTCAGGCTCTGTGCGACACGATACTACCGACTTATGCCTGTAGAGGCATTTATACTTTAGCCAAGCAGGCGGTGTCTGGTTGTGTAGTGTGTCAGAAGGTGAATAAGAAGGTAATGAGAGCTGTCCCAGGGGAGGACAACAATTGGCCATTAGACCCTTCCAGAGAATCCAGGTAGACTTCACAGAATTACCAAAAGTACAGCAGTGGAAATATCTTCTAGTTATAGTGGATCACTTCACCAGGTGGGTAGAGGCATTTCCCACGATAAATGCCACTGCCCAGCAGTTACTAAGATTATTGCTGGAACAAAATCATCCCACGATATGGAGTAATTGAATCCATAGACTCAGATCGAGGAACACATTTTGCTTCCAAGGTGCACCTATTAATTTGTCGCGCCTTGGGAATAAACTGGAAGCTGCATACTCCATGGCACCCCCAGAGTTCGGGGAGAGTGGAGCGGATGAATGCCACTCTAAAAATACAGATAACTAAATTAAATTAAACTAAACTAGAGATGGGGTTACCCTGGACTAAATGTCCACCAATTGCTCTATTGCGAATAAGGACGGCACCACGAAAGGATATTGCGGTGTCTCCCTATGAAATGTTTTGGGTTATCTTATTTGGGAAGGTGGAAGGCACACCAACCTTTGAGGGAGGTGATGTATTCTTGAGGAACTATTTACTGGCAGTGTCCCGTTCCCTTACAGAATTAAAAGCGAAAGGATTATTGGCTCAAAGCCCGCCACTTGACTTTCCAATACATGCTGTAAAGGCCGGTGACTGGGTACTGGTCAAAAATTGGAAGGAGTGAGAAACTCCAGCCCAGGTGGACTGGACCGTACCTAGTATTACTGACAACCGAGACAGCAATACGAACAAAAGAGAAAGGGTGGACCCACGCGATCCGGGTTAAAGGACCCGTCGATCCACCCGTTCCTGAGGAGGAGGAACAGTGGACGGTGAAAGCCGGGAAGTAAACCCCTAACAGTAATTTTAAAAAGAAAAGCATTGAATGTATAACTGACAGTATGAAAGGAGCAGTTGTGGTATTGTTTGCTTTGTATGTAATTGTTGTAAAAGGTATTAATAATTGTGATAAATGTTATCATCCTATTCAATACAGAGGGGTAATAACAGATCATTTACCTATCATTCCCATGTGAATAAAGCATGCCATGGACCGAAAGAATAGAATCATTTGTAAAGAGGGGGGAAAGGAGTATTTGATGGCAGGCAATAGGGGTTATATAGGGAAGTTTGGGGCCGTTACCTGCCCAAGGGGAGAGAGATGGGTTTGTGTACAGTTAGTTTTCCCTTCTCAGATCATAAAAGGGGCAATAGATAAGACGAAGGAGGAAGTAGCGAAAGAGATTACTAAGGTAGTAGTCACTAAGCCTCCCCCTCCCCCACATACTCAGCCTCAAGTGCACCAGACATGTACGAAGAAATCAAGAAGCAGATCGAAATCCCTGAAGGAGAAAAAAAACCTGTTTTGTGGACTTGGCCACCGGATAGCTGGGACCCTGAATGTGACTAACTGTTGGGTCTGCGGGAGGACCACTGATGAATTCACGCTGGCCGTGGAGAGGATCCATTGTTGAAATATGGGACCTGATGGGGTGGAACCTGACAATTGGACAAGACCGAGATCCCCAGGTATGGGTCCTGACAGATGCTCCGGGGATCCCAGTATTGCGAGATATATGGAACAAGGTTGCCTCTAGTGGACCGGCCTCTGAAGGACTGTTATGGATATGTGGATACAAGGCATATCGGTGTTACCGATGAATTGGAGTGGGACCTTGTTTTATTGGACTGGTACAAGATGGCCGGTCGTTAGGAACACCTGTATTTGATGACCTATATCGGAAAAAGAGGTAAATAGACATTGGAGAATGGGAAGATGATGAGTGGCCACCAGCAAGAATCATCTCATACTACGGACCAGCCACCTGGGCACAGGATGGATCCTGGGGGCTACCGAACACCAGTATACATGTTAAACCGGATCATAAGGCTTCAGGCAGTACTGGAGGTAATTACCAACCAAACTGCGGGGGCGCTGGAGATGCTGGCGAAGCAGCAGACGCAGATGAGAGCAGCAATATACCAGAACAGGTTAGCCCTAGATTATCTCCTGGCAGAAGAAGGAGGGGTATGCGGGAAATTCAACCTCTCTAATTGCTGTTTGAACATCGATGATAATGGACAGGCAGTGATGGGACATATCAGAAGGGATCCGGAAGTTGGCGCATGTTGCAATACAAAAGTGGAATTCGATTATGGGAACCCAATGGTGGGATTCTATCCTCGGAGGAACATGGTGGAGAACGGTGGGACTTGTGTTTCTATGTGCAGTGGCTGGACTGATCTTTATCCCCTGTTGTATCCCTTGTTTTAGGGAACTTATTACCAGAAGTATAAGTCAGATGCAGGCTGTAGTCATGCCTATGGGAGAGAAAGGGGGAAATACAGAAAATAATGATAATGCGGCCAGGGGAAGTTTATGATTTACAGGAGGAGGAAGGTTAGGACGATGTTACGTCAGTTCGAATTGAAGGAACTTAAAATGAGGGTTTAAATCAGTGTATGCGTAGCAAAAGAAAAAGGGAGGATTGTGATGGATAAAGTGATTAAACCCTATTAAAGAAAGGAGTTTTAAAGAGAATTCAAACAGAGAGGGGCTGGAGAGAGGATTCTGACAGCAGTGTCTGAAGGTTGCCAGACCCATCCTTGAGGCCTTGAGTAAGAAGAGATTCATTGTATAGCTAGAGAAAGGGGGTGATGTGGAGAGATCCTATCAGTGGAAAGGAGTGATAGATGGGACCCCTGTCACTATAGCTTAGCTTTAGTACTGATATAGGAAACTGAGAGGGTTCACTAGGAGGTGAGTAAAACTGGGCCAGGTCATGAGCAATTGAGCATGGCTTAATATGAATAAATGAATATTACAACACACCCCTGGGTCAAGAAATTGCTCATTACCATGAACATGTTTGAACATGCAATGTATGATATGGGAGGTGCGAGGGGATGTACGGTGGGTTGTACCTACAGATTGTGCACCTCCGACCCTGATTGGAGAAAGGTCCGGAGAGGGAGATTTAATTGTAAGATTTTTGTGTATAAAGGGGGATGATCTCTCTGGCTTCGGTGTGTCTCGAGTTGGAGAGGCACCCGGTCTGCAGACTCATAAAATAAAGAAATCTCTTGCTACCAGGATTTAGTCTTTGAGTATTAATTGTGAGCTTAAAGGGTATCTCACAATGTTGTGGCAGTAGCTTTTGAACGTATCGGATTTTTAAAATACATATAAATTCATAGCGGGACTGACCTGCAGAAAACTGCACCGGCTGCTCTCAACGAGTGAGTGACGTCATCAGGCGTGTGATTCCGGCGGTATGTCTATGCAACATACACCCCCCCCCCCCCCCCCCAGTGGAAAAGAGCTGTTAAGCCCAAGCAACTGGCGGAAGAAGTAGGCCCGACTGAAGCCTCGGGCTCAGTTTCAACTTTGTCCCAGGAAGATGTTTCAAAGAAGACAAAGTCGAAAAAAACAGAAATAGAAGAACTTTGAAGTGTTCTCTCACAAGAAATTGCAAGTATAAAGGAACAATTGAATAGTTTTAAAGAAAAACTGAACATAAAGAAGAATTGCAATCCTTCAAAGAAGAAATCATAACCTCTGTTCACGAGGTATTGGACGCCTGGAAGATAACAATGGAAGAAAATCTTACTCAACAGCTTTCATTCTAAGTTGGATCCCATCGTTCAGACATTAAATCAACAAAATACAGCTATAACTCAATTAGAGGATATTGCTGAGAAAAGTGCTGAAACTACAAAAAAGCTTCTCTCTGAGAACAAGCATTTATCAGACTTATTGAGTAAAATAACTGAAAAATGTATTGACTTGGAGGGACGTCAGAGACGCCAGAATTTAAGAATTGTGGGCGTTCAGGAAGGCAGAGAGGGGAGCCGTGACCTCCGTGAATTTGCTGCAGACTTATTTAAAAAAATCTTAAATCTTGATCAAAAACCTCTACTTCGTCAGGCACACAGAGCACTGAGATGCCGCCCAAGGGCGGATGTCCCCCCAAGACAACTGATAGTGAAGATGCAATATGACCATGTTTTGGATGATATGAAGAAAATCGTTCGCAACAGAGATCTCCTATTTGAAGGAGACCAGATCAGTATATTTGGAGCTTATCCGGTGGAGGTCACCAGGAAGCGAGCGCTGTTTACAGAGACAAGAAGAATACTTAAGAAGATACAAGATCTGAGATATGGACTGATGTATCACGCAACACAGTTACCTACAAGAGGAAGGAATATATCTTCACTGAGCACAACGAAGCACTTGATTTCGCCCAGAACATTGAGAATATGACCGATGATTGAACAATACTCAACACCCACCTGACGTTACCGGACATCGTTACCTCGCAGAGAACAAATGGAACTTTAAATTGTTATACTTAAGGCCTACTTAAAATTGATAATGAGAGTCGAGCAAGTTTTTTTGCTATTGATATATAACATTTATATTTTAGTACTAATTACTACTAATTATGATTACTAATTATTAATTGGATCTACTCAGAATTAGTTTAAAAAAATGAACTATAAGGTTTGATTCAGGCAATTTATTAATAAAAATTTGTTTAAAAAAAAACTTTTGACCAATTTTTGATTTTTTTTTTAATATAAGACTAATATTTTACTTTGAGACTAATAACTTTGTCACTAACGTATTATAAATACTTTGGACTTAAAAATATTTTCCCCCAACCCCATAAATTCCTTTTATTGAAACTTCTTTTAAAAAAATGCATGGAGCTAGTATTTTTTTTCAAAGGCTACGGAAGTCTTTAGATGGCTAGCCATGTTAGTGTGGCTATCACTAACTACACCAACTATTTCTTTCTTTTCTTTCTTTTCTTTTACACTTTACTAACCATTTATTCTTTCGCCTTTATTTTATATCATATTATAATTTTGAATGGAATTGTAAGTTTTACTTAAGGAGATATATCCGGGAGGAAGACCTACGAGATCTAAAATTCATCTATCTGATGTTCGGGTGTAATGTAGGGTTTAATGTGCTGAACCATTTGCTCTTTTATAGACCACCATAATGCAAGACGTTAATATGAAAATTGGGGGTGAAGGAATTACATTTTGTAGTTGGAATGTTAAGTGAATTAATGAACCAATCAAGAGAGGTAAAGTATTAGCACATTTAAAATCACTTAAAGCAGGTATAATATTCCTCCAGGCAACTCATCTCAAAAAGGAAGCGCAACATAGATTGAAAGCAAAATGGATTGCTAAAACGTATCACTCTTCATTCTCACGTAAATCTAGAGGGGTTGCAATATTAATCCATAAAGGTATACCTTTTAAACATACATCAACTGTAGAAGATATCAACGGCAGATATGTTGTCTTAGTAGGTGAGTTATATTTAAAAAAAGTGATTCTTAATGTTTATGGACTAAATTTTGATAATTCCTTGTTTTTCAGGAAAACACTCAATACTATTCCGGAATTTACACAACATAACTTAATAAGTGGTGGAGATTTAAATTGTACACTAGACTCTTATTTAGACGGATCATCAAGACAAATAATATTAAAATCTCAGTCAAGTGAATTTCTAAACTCGTATATTAATACTACCAACATCAAAGATGTCCGGAGAATTGAAAACCCAACCAGACGAGAATACTAATTTTACTCACCGGTACATAAAACCTATTCAAGAATAGATTATCTTTTAGTAGACTCTAAACTCATCCCATTTAGCTACAACTCGAAATATCATAATATTATAATCTCGGACCATGCACCCTTAACATTTATGATTAAACTAAACGGAATGGCTGAGAAACAGACACAATGGAGACTTAACTCCCAAATTTTAAATTAAAAAGTATTTTGTGAATTTTGTGAACACAACTTCAGGACTGTTTGGAGTCTGTCGACTGGGCAATGTTCAAGGACTCGGCAACGGACTTGAACGAATATGCCACAGTCGTTACAGACTTCATTAAGAAATGTGTGGAGGACTGCTTCCCACAAAAACCTTCCGAGTGTTTCCCAATCAGAAACCTTGGATGAACTTTGAGATCCGCACTCTTCTGAGGACCAGACACCGGGCATTCATGTCTGATGATACAGTGGTCTACAAGAAGTCCAGATATGACCTTGGTAAGGCCATCAAAAAGGCCAAAAGGGAATTCTGGAGGATGAGACAGATGCTCGACAGCTGTGGCAGGGCCTAAATGCAATCACCTCCTACAAGGCAAAATCAGGAGGCAGCTCGAATGTCGGCGTAACAACACTCCCTGATGAGCTTAATGCGTTTTATGCACGCTTTGATAGGGAGAATACTGATGTGCCTTCCCGAGCCCCCATTCGCTGTGATGGTATTTCAGTCTCGGTCACAGAGGCCGACGTCAGGAAATCCTTCAGAGGGGTAAACCCTCGAAAAGCGCCTGGACCTGATGGTATACCTGGTTGAGTTCTTAAAAACCCGTGCGGACCAACTGGGTGGAATTTTTACGGACATTTTCAACCTCTCACTTCTGAGGTCTGAGGCTCTGACCTTCCTTCCATCGAGGGGATTTATCGCAGTCGCTGCCTCAAAAAGGCTGGCAGCATCATCAAGGACCCACACCATCCTGGCCACACACTCATCTCCCTGCTGCCTTCAGGTAGAAGGTACAGGAGCCTGAAAACTGCAACAACCAGGTTCAGGAATAGCTACTTCCCCACAACCATCAGGTTATTAAAGCTGGCTCGGACAAAACTTTGAACATTAATACACCATTGTCTGTTATTTGTACTTTATTTTATTTATTCAGATGTGTATTTATGTATATAATGGCATAGGGACACACTGATCTGTTTTGTAGTCAATGCCTACTATGTTCTGTTGTGCTGAAGCAAAGCAAGAATTTCATTGTCCTATCAGGGACACATGACAATAAACTCACTTGAACTTGAATTTCATGAATATCTTATAAAACAGATTAATATGTTTTTCGAGGCTAACGACCGTCCCGGAACTTCTGCCTCCCTTCTCTGGGAAACATTTAAAGCATTTGTACGAGGAGCATTAATCTCCTCTCAAGCATTTCATAACAAAGAGAATTGGGCTAAACAACTGATACTGGAAATGGAAGTAAGGCAATTAGACATAGAAAATGTGCCATCAATGATAAAACACAATATAACTGCAGTACTGAAATACGTTAAATAAAATATACTCAGATCAAGTTATAAAACTGTCAGCGGACTGGACAAGCTAGATGCAGGAAAAATGTTCCCAATGTTGGGTGAGTCAAGAACCAGGGACCACAGTCTTAGAATAAAGGGGAGGTCATTTAAGACTGAGGTGAGAAAAAACTTTTTTACCCAGAGAGTTGTGAATTTATGGAATTCCCTGCCACAGAGGGCAGTGGAGGCCAAATCACTGGATGGATTTAAGAGAGAGTTGGATAGAGCTCTAGGGGCTAGTGGAGTCGAGGGATATGGGGAGAAGGCAGGCACGGATTATTGATAGAGGACGATCAGCCATGATCACAATGAATGGCGGTGCTGGCTTGAATAGCCTCCTCCTGCACCTATTTTCTATGTTTAAACAATTACACTTTGAATTCGGTGACAAACCACAAAAACTATTAGCATGCCAATTTCGAAAACTGGACGGGGAAAAAACGATTTACAAAATTAGATCAGATAAGGGAGAAATATTAACATTGCCCAAAGATATCAATGACAGGTGTCTACAATACTATCAAAAACTTTACTCAACTAAAACGACAGAACAATCTGCAGGAATGGAAGCATTTTTACAGAAATGTAATCTTACAGGTTTAGATTTGAAAGAGGGAGAATCACTAGGTGCTGAAATAACAGTAAAAGATATCGGAGTCTATTAGATCTTTAAAAAACGGAAAGGCCGCAGACCCCGATGCCCTAAGCTCTGAATTTTATTTTTAAAATGATGATCTGATTTCCCCACGCTGTATATGTATGTTTTTACTCAACAGAAACTGTCCAAAACTTTAAACAAATCTACAATAACACTTATACCAAAAACAGATAAGGACCTTGAAGACCCAGGCTCATATAGAGCAATAGCTCTCTTAAATACTGATCAGAAAATATTAACTAAAATCCTATCACATAGATTAAGTTTAGTGATTAACAAATTAATACACCCTGACCAAACAGGTTTTATTTCAAAACGTTATTCATCTTAAAATTTGAGATGATTATTCAATATTATATATTCAAATAGAATTGCTAATGTAGACCTAGCAATCATTTCGCTAGATGCTTAAAAAGCATTTGATCAGGTGGAAGGTCATATCTATTTTCGGTGATGGAAAAATTCCAACTGGGCAAGAATGACTGCAAATGGGTTAAACTCTTATTTATGAACCCAACAGCTAGAATATTAGCAAACCAAATGTTATCAACTATATTTAACTTATCTAGAGGTTGTAGACAAGGATGCCCGCTATCTCTGTTATTATTCGCTCTCGCTGTTGAACCATTAGCAGAAAGTGTTAGAGCCCATCCAGAAATATACGGGTATAATACTAAAGACACAGTGAATAAAATGTCTTTATATGCATGTATTAATGTACATTACAAACCCAGAAACTAGCATTCCAAACCTATTAAATCTGATAACTCAATTTGGTTTGTTTTCGGGATATAGAATTAATTGGAATAAAAGCAAAATCATGCAAATAACGGAACTCAATTTACATACATTGCAACAATCCCCTTTTAAAATAGCCAAGGAAAAACTTAAATATCTAGGAATTTATGTAACTAAGACATATACTTCTTTATTTAATTTAAACTTTCCACCTTTACTGAGTAAACTACATAAGAATATTCAGTATTGGAAAACACTTCCTATTTCAATGTTTGGTAGAATTAACACTATAAAAATGATATTTTTACAGCAATTATTGTACCTCTTCCAATCAATCCCGAAAATTAAAAATAAAAAGTTGATTCCATTGTTACAAGCTTTATTTGGGATTATAAGAATCATAGAATGAGCAAAAAACAGATGTAAATCAAAGACAAATGGAGGTTTAGCTTTGCCAAATTTTTCTGTTTCATCTCTGGGCAGTCAATATTAAAAATATGAATTTCTGGTTGGAAGAAATGGATCAGCAACCAGACTGGTTAAAGATGGAAAAGGAAGACTGCTTGCCTTTTGAAATTGGCTCGATTCTGTTAGTTCCCACAAAATTGCACAAAAAAACCTATAGTGAAAACCCTATAATATATAGTGGTATACGAATTTGGAAACAATTAAAAAATACTTTAAAATTGGATAATTTATCACTCTTTCTCCCCATTGTAAACAATCCTTCATTTAAACCCTCTATGTTGGATAAAGGTTTTACACAATGGAAAAATTATGGTATTAAAAAGATGGGACATCTTTATAGGAGAGGCACTTTTCATTCATTTCAGGAGTTACAACAGATTTATCGGCTACATTCAAATAACTTTTTCAGATATTTACAACTTAGAGATTATATTAAATCAAATACACAAGATTATAGAACTAGAGAGCCAGAAACCCTTGATGAATGTTTGAATAAACATCCTAATACAGAAAAATTAATATCTCATATTTATAATACCCTCTTAGATAGTGAGGTCCTGCTGATGGAATTATACAGACAAGCATGGGAAAATGAATTAGTCCAACCTATAACGAAAGGTATTTGGGATGAAAGTCTACAACATATACATCAATGCTCGTTAATTGCCAGACATGCCTTAACACAATTTAAGGTATTACATAGACTACGTTACTCTAAAACAAAATTAAATAGAATCTTCCCACATATCTCTCCTTATTTGTGATAAATGTCAGCATTTAGAGGCTAACTTAACTCATACCTTTGTAAATTGTATAAAAATCAAAAATTTCTAGACATAATTTCTGAAGTTTTTAATACCCAATTGGATCCCGACTCAAAACTAATAATATTAGGAATATCAGAACAAAGCCTAAAACTTACAACAAACCAAAGAAACTTTCTTGATTATAGTATACTGGGAAAAAATTATTATTAAAATTTTGGAAAGGTCCCATAACCCCAACAATTAAAATGTGGATTATGGAGATGTCGGAGACCTTACATTTGGAAAGAACTAGACTTGTCTTACTCGACAAACAAGAATTATTTGATAGAATATGGTCTCCATTTATTGATTTTTTGAAAGGGTAAATTGGTTCAGCACGGGAATCTGACTGAAACTCGAGGTCTGGGTTAGATGAATAGTTATGCTTTATAACTTACGGTCCTATCTCCAAACTTGCATTATTGGTAAATTACTCCATTCTTCTTTATCATGCCTTTTACAAAAAAAAATTCTTACTTTCTATCTATAAAAATAAAACTAAATAGAAGCAGAGTTAATATACAACTGATAAAGGAGGACCACTATTATTTTGATAGCTGGAGTCCCACCTATTAGCTACGTAGGATGGACTACAAAGCTCGTAATATCTATTTTTTACACTGTAACTTTCTACATTTCTACTTTGGGGTATGTATGTGGCAATTATGGCTCAAGGAATTTTCTCCCACACTACTAGTTTTATTCGTAACAACATATTTAAATACGTGAAATTTTCCATCGTTCCGAACCCTTTAAAAAATGTCTGAAGAAGGGACCCGACCCTAAACGTCGCCTAGTCATTCCCTCCATACATGGACACAAAATGCTGGAGTAACTCAGCGGGTCAGGCAGCATCTCTGGAGAGAAGGAATGGGTGAGATGTCAAAACTTTCTTCAGACCCTCCATAGATCCAGCCTGACCTGCTGAGTTCTCCACCACTTTATGTTTTGCTCTTAAAATAAATCCGTGGGCCGCTGAAGAAACAACACGATAGACCACTCTGGAAGTGCAGGTTTTGCTGTACACTTCATACAGTAGAACACATCATAATACACCCTGAGTGAATGAATGGGGTTAGATTATTTTATGAATCTGTTGTCTAGAATTAATCGATACCCACCCTATGTACCTTATATCCGATTTAAATAGGAATTCCGATTTTTTTTGTTTTCCTATTTGTCAATTTTTTGTTGCCCGATTATTTGGCGGCCAATCAACCACTATATCTAAGGGGGATGCGTCCAATCACCGACCAGCTTCCCTTAAAATTCCCGTCCAATCAACAAATCGGTCCCCTCCCGTCCAATCAGCCGCTGTCTCCAGGGGCATTGTGTCCAATCACATAATGCGCTGGTCATGCGATGGCCAATCAGACGCAGTCTCTGAGGGGATTTGCGACCAAATTCCGACCAGCTTCCCTTATTGAAGCAGATGATGGCTGCAGCCAACAGAGAGAGAGAGAGAGAGAGAGAGAGAGAGAGAGAAATGTGCAAAAAAACAGCGATGGCATATAATACACAATAAACTATTACAAATACACAATAAACAAGTTATGCATTCTTGTACTCTTACATGGTAAGACAGCCCATAAAAAAAATTTCAGCAAAATGGCACTGCGTAAAAATACTGATTTCCTCAGCAGAATACAGATTTTCTGAATACTGAAATACTCTGACAAACCTGGCAGCTCTGGACTATGGAGCCATGAGGGAGGAGCTGGCCAAAGTTGACTGGATAGATACCTTAGCAGGGATGACAGTGGAACAGCAATGGCAGGTGTTTCTGGGAATAATGCAGAAGGTGCAGGATCAGTTCATTCCAAAGAGGAAGAAAGATTCCAAGGGGAATAAGGGGCGACTGTGGCTGACAAGGGACGTCAGGGACAGTATAAAAATAAAAGAGAAGTACAACGTAGCAAAGATGAGCGGGAGGCAAGAGGATTGGGCAACTTGCAAAGAACAACAGAAGATAACTACAAAGGCAATACGCGGAGAAAAGATGATGTACAAAGGTAAGCTAGCCAAGAATATAAAGGAGGATAGTAAAAGCTTATTTAGGTATGTGAAGAGGAAAAAAATAGTTAAGACCAAAGTTGGACCCTTGAAGACAGAAAGAGGTGAATTTATTATGGGGAACAAGGAAATGGCAGATAAGTCGAACAGGTACTTTGGATCTGTCTTCACTAAGGAGGACACGAACAATCTCCCAGATGTACTCGTGGCCAGAGGATCTTGGGTGACGGAGGAACTGAAGGAAATTCACATTAGGCAGGAAATGGTGTTGGGTAGACTGATGGGACTGAAGGCTGATAAATCCCCTGGTCCTGATGGTCTGCATCCTAGGGTACTTAAGGAAGTGGCTCTAGAAATTGTGGGCGCATTGGTGATTATTTTGCAATGTTCTATTGATTCAGGATCAGTTCCTGTGGATTGGGGATGAGGATGCAGGGTGACTTGGACAGGCTGGGTGAGTGGGCAGTGCATGGCAGATGGAGTTTAATGTGGATAAATGTGAGGTTATCCACTTTGGTGGCAAAAACAGGAAGGCAGATTATTATCTGAATGGTGTCATGTTAGGACAAGGGGAAGTACAACGGGATCTGGATGTCTGAGTTCATCATCACTGAAGGTAAGCATGCAGGTACAGCAGGCAGTGAAGAAAGCTAATGGCATTTTGGCCTTCATAACAAGAGGAGTTCAGTATAGGATCAAAGAGGTCCTGCAGTTGTACAGGGCCCTAGTGAGACCACACCTGGAGTATTGTGTGCAGTTTTGGTCTCCTAATTTGAGGAAGGACATTCTTACTTTTGAGGGAGTGCAGTGTAGGTTCACCAGGTTAATTCCCGAGATGGCGAGACTGACATATGAAAGAATGAGCCAACTGGGCTTGTACTCACTGGAATTTAGGATAAGAGGGGATTTTATAGAAACATATAAAATTCGTACATACTATAATACTATACTATTATCTATACTATTACTAAAAGTCTCATTTTGACCACTTCCTGTCTACATTGTAAATACTTTTTTAGAAAAAAATGCTACCTTATATCGCTATGATTTTTTCGCCACATTACTCACTGTCCTCCAAATGCCCCAAAGTTTTTTCCGATCGGTGAAATAATGAAAAAGCTATGAATGTTTAAAAAATCGTGAGATCAGCAGATTGGTCTTCTCGCCTGCCAGTCACCATGGTGATTATCATGCCGCTTCCGGGGGGCCAGGAGAATAAAGTACCGGAGGCCAGACATGAGTCAATCACCCCGGAAGACCGTGAATGAGAGTTGAGTCCAGAACTTTGTCCACGCCGTGAGTGAACTGTGAGTCTGCATTGTGATTGAACTGAATTGTTAGTCTGCACTGTGCTTGAACTGAATTGTTAGTCTGCACTGTGCTTGACCTGAATTGTTAGTCTGCACTGTGCTGGAACTGAATTGTTGGCCTGCACTGTGCTTGAACTGAATTGCTGGCCTGCACTGTGCTTGAACTGAATTCAAGCTGGCAGCTCAGTCACTCAGCCTTGAGTGACTGAGCTGCCAGCCCACCAGGCCTGAGTGACTGAGCTGCCAGCCCAAGAATCCATTCGGTCCATAATGTCCATGCTATCATATGTTGATAGAATGGAGCGGCTGGACTTGTATACTCTGGATTTTGGAAGGATGAGAGGGGATCTTATTGAAACATATAAGATTATTAAGGACTTGGACACGCTGGAAGCAGAAACATGTTCCCGATGTTGGGGGAGTCCAGAACCAGGGGCCACAGTTTAAGAATAAGTGGTAGGCCATTTAGAACAGAGATGAGGTAAAATGCGTTCACCCAGAGAGTTGTGAATCTGTGGCATTCTCTGCCAGTGGAGGCCAATTCTCTGGATGCTTTCAAGAGAGAGTTAGATTTAGCCTTTAGGGCTAACGGAATCAAGGGATATGGGGAGAAAGCAGGAACAGGGTACTGATTGTGGATGATCAGCAGTGATCCTATTGAATGGCGGAGCTGGCTCGAAAGGCCGAATGGCCTACTCCAGCCTATGTTTCTATGTAAAAGCTTTTCACTGCACATCACCGTCTACATCTCTCCTGCGACTCTCAGTCTGATAAAGGGTCTCAACCGTGAAACATCGCCCATTCCATCCAGAGATGCTGCCAGTGCCGCTGAGTTACTGCAGCATTTTGTAGTCTGGCCCCCCCTTGAGGTTTTATCTCAGGTGTGCAGCCTCTGCAGCGGCTGAGATTGTTTCCCCTCCCCCCTCCCACCCCCCCCCAGGTGGTGTCGGAGCCGCGAGGGCGGGTCGGCTGGCGCCGTCGCAACCGTTGCTTGGGCGGGGTGGGCGGTTCCGATTGGCCGAGGGCGCTGTCTGTCCGAGGTCCGCCCCCTCCCTGAATTCTCTGCCTCAGAGGCCGGTTCTCTGGATACTTTCAAGAAAGAGCTGGATAGCGCTCTTGAAGATAGCAGAATCAGGGGATAGTGGGAGAAGGCAGGAAATGGGTACTGATTGTGGATGAACAGCCATGATCACAGTGAATGGCTTGAAGGGCTGAATGGCCTCCTCCTGCACCTAGTGACTATTGAAAGGGTTAAATGCTTTAAAGATATAATGTTTAAGAAGGAACTGCAGATGCTGGAAAAATCGAAGGTAGACAAAAATGCTGGAAAAACTCAGCGGGTGAGGCAGCATCTATGGAGCGAAGGAATATGTGACATTTCGGGTCGAGACCCTTCAGACCCCCAAATATATAATAGATACATTATGGGACTATTTTGTAGCTTTGTATTTCTTCTTCAGCAGGCTTTCTCCAGTGGGAAAGTACCAACTGATCAGAAAGACAAGCCCAAACTTCCCCTTGTTTGCTGTATATTGGGGTCATGAGTAGTGGCTTTGGAATGTCTTGTCCTGAAGGTTCTCCAGACTTGTCCCGGACTGATGTGTATTGAGACAATGACTAATGCGTTTGAAATGCCCTTGTCCTGTAAGTACCAACTGATAAGAGGCAAGCTCAGACTTGTCCATGAGTGACGTATATTGACTGCATCTTATGACCATGACTTTGGAATGAGACTATGTGATGCACAGTATCACCTTCAGGCACTAATAATGTTCACGCTTTAGTAATGTCCTGTTTGCCAGCTTGTTGACTCTCTGTGTTCCCCCTCTGCAGGGTTTAGGAGCCGCTGCTGTAGACGGGACATGAGCGGCCACTGAGGGCAGCCAGGGTGCCAGTGAGCCCCACCCCCCCCCATCTGCTCGGTGTGTGGGCTGAGCTACGGTGGAGGACCACATGGTGGGGCACAACAAGGAGAAGCGTTATGAGTGCGACGTGTGTGGCAAGGCCTGCCAAAAGCTGCTCCAGCTGGAGATCCACCGGCGGGTGCACACGGGAGAACGCCCCTACAACTGCTTGAAGTGCGGCAAGAACTTTGCCCACTACGGGACCCTGCTGGGGCACTACCGCGAGCACTTTGTCTTCATCCAGTAACTCTAATGGCACGTTGTAATAATCTTGTGTATATTTTTTCAGATAATCATATATTTGAAAATATTTAAACTATTGATTGTTTCCCAGATTATATTTTTGTTGTAATTGTTTGAATGATTCAAATTGTTTGAATGATCCCCTTCATTCTTTAAAGCTACTAAAAAAGGATAGAAATTGAGAAAATAGAGAAAGTGAGAGAGAATAGTGAGAGTGGAGAAGCACGACGAAAGGAGAGAAGAAAGACCCCTTAGTCGAGGAATTAGAGAATGGAAATTAAGAGATAGACCCTAGAAAAGAAGAAATGGAAAGACGAAAAAAGAAAAAGACAGTTGCTCTATTGTAAACATCACGCAAAAGGAATGTACCAATTTGACACTTTTCATCCCCCTTTACAAAGAACTGACACCGGTGCCTTTTTAAAGTACTATTGCTCCTTATCCTTGTAGTAAGTCTATAAATGAGGACCACGTCCTATAAAAGCGATCTGATTTTCCTGCCAGGCAGAGTCTCATATCTTCCAGGTGTAGTGTTTCAAACATAGTTGAAATCCACATGTTTATTGTTGGTATAGGAGCGTTTTTCCCAAATTTAAAAAATAAGCTTTTTCCAGTTATTAACCCATATTCAAATAGGTTCTTTTGAAACACATTTAGTTCAGGGCTACCTTCCGTTGTTCCAAAGATAATCCATTCTGCTTTTGGTATCAGTTTTATTTTAAATAAATACACATTTATTTCAAAGATTTCAGTCCAAAAGTTTTGAATTTTTATACAAAAAACAAATGAATGCATTATAGTAGCTTCTTGAGACTGGCATTTATCACAGATAGGTGATACGATGGGAAAAGGTTTACTTATTTTGGTTTTTGAATAGTAAAATCTGTGTACGATTTTAAATTAGATTAAAGTGTGTCTTACATTAATTGAATATTTGTGCACATTTAATAAATGTTCATCCCACCTCTCTTTTGAAATTTTAATAGCTAATTCTTGTTCCCAGTCTCTTCTAATACCTTTGGTTGTTGGTATTTCTACATTTAAAATAATATTATATAAATATGATATTAAATTTGCCGATTCGGCCTTTGTCTTCATCCAGTAACTCTAATGGCATGTTGTAATAATCTTGTGTATATTTTTTCAGATAATCATATATTTGAAAATATTTAAACTATTGATTGTTTCCCAGATTATATTTTAGTTGTAATTGTTTGAATGATAGTAATTTTCCAGTCTCATACAAGTCTCAGAGCGTTTTAATTCCTATTCTTTCCCATTGTATAAATGATTTCCCATTGTATCTATAATAGAGGGTTTAAACGAAGGGTTATTAACTATTAGAGATAAGAGAGATAGATTTTTTAATTTTAAATTATGTTTTATTTGTTTCCAGGTTCTAATTGTACTATGTATAATAGTAAGATTAAATGAGAACTTACCAGTTCAAAGTTTGATCCTTATTTTATGAGGAGTTACGATGAGGGATTACGTGAAGAAGCCCAGCCAGGCGCATGTGCGTCATACTTCAAAGCAGCGGCGTGAAAACACAGAAACCGATAGCCGAAGTAACATAGTAAGGCTTTGAGAAGACTAGAACTACCAGATGATCTTTTCGATTATGAGGGCCAGGAGCTGAGGGCACGTAATCCCTCATTGTAACTCCTCATAAAATAAGGATCAAACTTCGAACTGGTAAGTTCTCGTTTAATCTTACTATTTTACTTCGGAGTCACGTGAGTGACTACGTGAAGAGTTCAAAGGTCTGTGATTTCATGCCGTAGATGCACTCCATACATAACACTGCTTCAGTTGACACAGTAATGAATAAATAATGTATTGAACATTGCTTCGAATTATCCAATAATCATTTTTAAAATAACAATACAGTAATAACCCCTCTATCCCAGGGGAAATCACAATTGAAACTTATGAAGACAAAGCAAATCAAATCAAATGGAAATCAAAACAGCATGCCCAAACCCTGGCGCTGTCAGGACAAGTTTAACATAATTTTAGAAAGTTGATTCCTTAGACCATCCTGCGGCCTTGCTATGGATGTTGATGCCGCCCTGGTGGAGTAAGATTTAAATACATGAGTGTCTACTCCAGCAGAATCCAAAACCTATTTTACCATCTAGAAATAGTTTATACTGACACGTTTTATGAATTTTTTTAATTTTTTTAAAATTTTTTTTGTGACTGATGAGCATTGCTGTCTAAGAACCTCTGAGACTCTAAGTTACCTTGATATATTGACTCAGGTGCTTAACTACACATAACCTTTGGTCAACAGGGTTTGCTTTAAACCCTGTACAGGACCCAACACAGCGTGCCCAAACCTTGGTACTGTAAGAACAAGTTTATCATAAAACGTAGAAATGTCGATTCCTTAGACCATCTTGTGGTCCCGAGGATTTGGTCTACCTCCCAATATTGGGTTATTGTTGGGCTGCACTGGTGGATAATATCTTTGCCCCATTGGCTTTCCTCTGCTGGCCCTGCCCCGTGATCTGACCCCCTGCCCATCGAACCTAACTATTTAGATGACATCCTGGGAGCAGGGATGAATGGTTTTCATGAGCCAATTGTCTTTGCCTCATCGTCAATGTCCCTAATTTGCTTGATGCGGTCATCGTCCGAACAAGTAATCCGGGGTGCTTGAATGTTTGCTGGCCCTACACAGTCCTGCAAATTTTGGGGTGCAATTGTTGGGTGAATGGTGATTTTCCTCATACAATTAAGTTTGAAATAGGCATTGCAGAACAACGCAAGCATGTCCTTTTGAGTTTTTGGGACATTGTCAACCCTTGTATGTGTTTCCCAAATACAGTGATGCCTGCTGATATCAGCTTGAGGACACGCTGGAAAACGCATTTCCTGCCCTCGCATCGTTGCAATCATGGAGTGCCCAAAATTGCAAGATTTACTGTTGGCACCATGAGCGAGGCCACAATTGACGGGGGTTTTATATATTTCAGCTGTTTCAGTCATAAAAACAGTTTCTTGGAGCTGGTGAGAAACCAATTAATGTTGGCCGCCAGGTCTCTTCCATAGACCTCACCAGTCCATTCCGGGTATAGCAAAACTTATTACTACATCGGGCAACACCCCGTAGCGTGGCTCTTGTGCTCTGGTGCTCAGCCATGATCATATTGAATGGCAGTGCAGGCTCGAGGGGCTGAAATAGCCTACTCCTGCACCTAATTTCTATGTTTCTATGGTGTATACACATAAGTAGGGACACCAGCTTCAGGGTTCAGTCCCCTCCTGCCCTGGTACTCCCGGTGTCTTGCTCTAGGGAGAGGGAGACCTCATCCAGACCTAAACAAGACCACTGGAGAGTCAGATTCCCATTCTTGATAGGCACCATACTCAGTGTATGGAACTCGTTCGGAGGCTGCCTGGGAAATTTTGGGGTCTTTGGACCCATGACTGATTAAAGGTTGGAGCATTTTCTCCATTTGTGTCCAGTCTCCCTACAGTTCTTTCGGTCTGGAGGAGTGTCTTCTTCTTCCTCAGACCCGTCAGATTAAACTGGTCTGACAGACTTTCGTGTGATAAAAAATATATATATTCTTTAAAATATCATTTATTTATTTTATTTATTGTATCTTTTATCTTTGTATTTTTATTTATTTATTTATTTTAAAAAAATTACTTGTTGCCTCAGTGCAACTGTGACACTCGGGAGCAGCTGGAGGCTTTTCAATAACTGGGGCAAACAACCATTGGTATAAGCAGAGCCGGCATTACCGCACTTAGCTCCCGAACTACTCGAACGCTGAGATGGAACCGCATCACTGCGGCGCCCCACGGGATTCCTGCGAACAGACTCTAACCCTAACCCTAATGCATCACTCCTCTCCCAGCACTTTCCTAACCTCTAGCTTGCACTCCAACTGGGAAAACTGCCACCAATTTAACTAATGACAGTAGCTACTTCCCGGATGGAGGGATATTGTTTTTCCTGTAAGAATCGGTTCAGACCTTTCAGATCTCCCAAGCCTTGGCTGTAGGCAAAGTCACTGACATATCCCAAATATAACTATTTTTTAGGATGGACTCTTAACTTACTTAATTGTATTTGGTTGATGTGAAACCGGTTTCCTCAGTATCTCTTGAGTGTTGTCTATGATTAAAATATCATCTAGATTTGGTTTTACCAATCTGGGCCCAATGTAGCGTAGCACTGGTAGTAGCGCAATTTCTTGACGAGCCTAGGTTATGAGGGGTTTAACTCATTGGTTAATGTGTAAATTGTGCAGCAGTCACATCCAGCAAACTTTATGTTTCTGATACTGTTGATGAAATTGGTACTGAATAAATTTGGCATCCTTTCAGAACTATAGTGGCTTTTAAACAGCTTGTGATAAAGCCGTTTTGCAGTATTGAAGGTGGGTCTTTTTAAAATGCATATACTGAATAGGAATTTAACCTGATTTAGGTCCAGAATATCTCTACATCCCCCCATCTTTTTTGTTGGGGAAATATTGGGGACACTATTGTTGAGGAGGTTTATCGTCCTCTCAATTCCCTTTTTTATGGGACAACCCCGTAATTTATTCTTTTACTGATGAGTTTGTGCAGAAACCCCACAGTACTTATTAGGCATATTGTTGTACAGGGGTCAATTTGTTGACATAATAATGTATTCGAAGCTGAGACTGGTATAGTATAAATGATGGAGTTATGCGCAAGTTCAACATACCAATTGCAACCTACCCAAACCGGATTGGGGTCCCGAACTGATCTGGACAAAATGAATCACCTGTACCTCTACAGTCAGCCTTTATATTCTGCCCAATTGGGGTTTGTAAGCTGGGATACACAGGGAGTAAGTAATACCTTCGACCCACTGGCCCCACTCTTGCTTGGCCCATGCCCCCTGGATCGTCAACTTTCGCGCTGAAAACGACCTGGCGAGACGGCATCCTGGAGAGGAACGTTTGCCTGGCTGAAGACGGATTGTTTGGGCATGTTCCTCAGGTCCTTGGCTTGTTGGGGAGGTCCACCCAATTAAATAATTCTGGCTTGGATATGGTGTTGGACTACATAGTAGAGCTGCAACTTTGGGTTCAACGTAGGCGTTGCAGAACAGGCCAGCATATTTGTTGAATAGCAACAACTTGGGGATGCGTTGAAATCTCACTTTTTGACTCCCGCATCGTTGCAATCATTTGTCCTTTGCCGAGTTCACGATGACATTTTGAGTGAAGCCCAGTTTACAGTGTTTTAAAACTTAACGGCAGTCTTCATAAACGTATTCTGGAACTGGTGAGAAAACCATGTAATTTACATTTTGGCGGCTAGAGTTTTCTCGATAGTCTCATTCAGTCCCTACCGGTTTAGCGAAAGTTTAACGCTAACATCCGCGGACACCTGGAGCATGGCTCTTGCGTGCGCTGGTAAGTGTGCACATAAACAGTGGACACAGCTACAGGGTCAGATACCTCCAGCCCTGCTTCTCCCCGGTTATGCTCTTAGGGAGGTCATCATTCAGCCCTAACAAGGTGCTGGGGAGAAATGATTCCCACTGCTACGTATAACAATGTTTTCTTCTTTGCTATATGGACCTCTGCGATGAGGCTGTGTGAATCCTACGGCATTTGACCCCAATTGAAATCCCCCCATGGCTCTTTAAATTTGGAAGTATTTCTCCACCCATTGGTTTGAACGCCCATCCCTTTACATTAAAAAGGAGGGAATCTTCCATATCATCAGACTCATGGCAAATGAGCCTGAGAGTACTTTAGTGTGGTATTTCTAAGTGCCTTGAAGCACTGGAAATTAACGGAGGCAGTTGGGAAATAAAGTTAGTATTTCATTTTACTTCAGAGTCACGTGGAGCAGCGCAGCTCCTCCAACGGTAAGTCTAAAAAAGTTTCAGGTAAGTGCTATTTCTTACCTGTTCTAGGTTTCCTTCAGGAACCTCCAGGGTTCTTGCGGGATGGTCGCGAGGCCGAACGAGTGAACCAGCATAGGCTTTGGGGGAAAACCCTGGGCCCGATCCGCGGGACGCGGGGAGCTGGCGACGATGTTGGTAGTTACCGATTGGAGTCACTGATAACGCGGTCAGTGACTCCACACGTTTGGGTTCCCGGGGAGGGGATACCCGAGAAATAGTTGCGGTTCCAGACCCGCAGTAAGTCCCTAGGGGATGGGGATTAACGGACCTCAACGGTCAGCCTGGTTCACGGTGGTGGGAACTCAAGTGTTTGCGGTTCCCAGACCGCCGTATTCCACAAAGAAATTGGGGTTAAAATTCAAGTATTTGAGTAACCCGGGTTCGCCGGGGGATTGATTCCTGGGGAGGGGAAATTCAACTTATGGGATTCCTACCACAATAATCCCCAGGATATAGGGCAGATGACAAAATAGTCAGAAGTAATAAGAAAGATTTGTAGGTTACTTCTGGGAATGAATTTAGAGAAACTCATTTAGGCGGAGGTGGATCCAGTGTAAAGTTATGGCAATGGCAGCCTATGGCAGAGCTGAGCCAGCAGCCCTTTGGGAAGGGCTGCATCATGGGATTGCAAGTTATGGCAGGCTAGCTATGGGAGAGGCATGTGTGCAGCAGTACCTTTGCTCAGGATGATCTTGAGGATGCCAAGCTTTTGGCAGGCTACGCTATTGGAGAGGGCTTTGCCAGCTGCACCTTTGCTCCAGGGCTGCTCATGAGAACGCCAATCTATGGCAAATACTGGTCTATGGGAAAGGTCCGAGCCGAGCCCTGCACCTTCTTCAGTGCTTTATGGGCGCCAGCGGTCCCTTATTCAGGGCTGCTTTATGGGAATAGCTGTTTAGTTGGGTAATCCCATTTACAGTGATCATGGGGGATGAGGGAGTGTCATTTGTTTAGGAATTACGGCAATATATAACAGGATCTGTTTTAAGTCTTAAACTATATTTGAAGAAATTAGGCTCCTCCATCCAGCTAGATTAAGTCTATCAATAGTCTTGTAGGATGTTGGGATTCCACTTTTAGGTATCTCCAATTGGCTGTGATGCGGCGCTGGGCAACCAGATGGCCTGTCATAAACTCTGGTACAGGTTTACGAGTCGTTAGATTAAATTTGTTAATTAGTATAGATGTGCTTCAGCTGTGGCAAGTAAGACAACTTATCTTGTTAAATGGTTAACTATAAGTGCCTTATAGGTCATGGTTAACAACCACCTTGTTTCTCCAGGTGAAATTAATAAAGTCACAGGATGGACAAAACAGTATTTCATGACTGCTCCAGTTTGTTGTTAAGTAAAATTTCAATTATATTACAATATGGTGCTAATGGTGCTAAATAGGAAAATTATGGTCAGCAGCGTTTTAGCTTAAGGTCTCCCTCATGTAGGAGGAGAGCTTGCTGCGGTCAGTATTATTCTGCGCTGTGGGGCCTGGCAAAGTCGGCGTATTGCTGAAAGCTGCGCCATGGCAGCACACTTGTTATCAGGGCCTGCGTAATGGTCCCTCACGTAAGAGGAGAGCATGTGCGCATTTCAGTATAATCTAATGACCGAGTCTGAGTATAGCCATAGAGCATGCCAAGGGATTAAGGGCATATGCCCAGAGGTCTATGCCTGGCCAGAATGTTACCATCCCACCCCAACAATATTGCAGTGAATACCGCTCTAGGGGGGGGGGGGGAGGGCTTACGTTGTCCCGTCGAAAGCTTCTATTCAGTACGACCTTTCCATAGGCGAAACCTGGAGGAACAAAGCACAAGCTATTGGAACGAGCAAGGTTCATAGTTTTGGTGATTTGCACCTCACGTCTTTATTGGCAGTAAGAGGTTCATTGAAGTTAGGTGTCAGCATGAAGGCTGACCAGAGGTTACACACCAACCTGTACCTGTGAACTCTTACAATTAAGGGAAACACTTACAGCTTGGTAGGTGTTTTTACCTAGTAATACATTACAAATGATTGAGACATTATCAGCTATTGACGGGGTCTAATCATGTAAAAATGGTCTGTTCTAGTTTTCAGCAGGCTAGAATTGCGCGTTCAGTAGAAGGACCAAGATAGTTTACAAGACCGTTTCGGAAATCGGGCCACAGTTGTGTTTACGGCAGATATCAAGTTGCAATATCATCTCGAGTCTGGAGGTGAGGGGGGAGCAGATTTGCATGATTTGCAAAAAAATGTCTGTTGTGGGTATCACTATCTATAGACCCCTAGGGCATCGTATGGGTTAAAGAGTGAGTGGACAAATGTGATATTGTGATGCTAAGGTTGATACATTATGATGTTGGATATGTTAGTGACGAGGGTGCAATCAGTTAGAGACCCATGATATGGTTACATATCTTGTTGTCACAGGAGATCATCAAGATAGGTTAATGGCAACACAGAATTGGCTGTTTGAATTACACTATATTATGAAATTCTGGTTAATGGATCACCTAACATGGTTCATGTTTATTTCACTGGTTGCAAAATATATGGCATTACAGTTGCAGCGAAACATACATTTTCGCTACAATGATTAGGAAGGACTTTTTATGGCTCCCTCAGTTGTTTATCAATTGAGGTTTCAAATAAAGTCATAAGAGGGCCGACTTAAGGTTCCTATTGAGTGGTTATGCACCATTGATTCCTGGTTTGTCGCGAATAATATTACCCTTATTTGGTTATTTTAACGTTAATTTGCTGGTTCAGCTGAGGCTTGGGAAATCAGTTGTTGCGATGATAAAAACTCAAATTATGTTTCTGCAGGTTTAATAACTGGCCCTAGTTTGGGTTGTAACATCTATCCTTCTATGTGTTCAAAGTATTGCATAGCACCAAACCGTGGAATTTTCTTTTCCCAGGAGATGAAGAGTTTGTTATGCCTTCTGTTCCATGGGAAATGTTATGATTGCTAATGTTTTGGTTCATGCTAAAGTACGTTTGTTAATTATGGGTGTTATACGGCATTAATGGGGTATCAAGGGGTAGGATATCTTTCAACATAGGTCCCAGGACCAATATAATGCCATATGCGATGTTGACATTTGTGAACACTGTTTCACAGGAGGCTGCAGCTATATCATTAAATTTGGCTGGAGTTTATTTAGGTAGTTATCCTTTCTGGCACTGGATTTAGTGCAGCAGTTCAGTCGGCCACATAATTGTGATGGTACAGGATGATAACGTCTGTAAAATTATGATAATATATAATTATTATGTTATAAATACTTGAGAAGACCGAAGGTGGGTCAGTCCTCAACAATAGTCACAGGCATACCAGGGACTTTGATAGGTAAGACACATATATACAACAATATGTCAAGATCATCAGGAACTTGGAGTTCTGGGACTAGCAATGGTTGTTTAGTCACAATAAATAAATAAATAAATGATACATAAAATAATTAATTGTGAGAACTTATTGTTAGGCCATTCCAAGATGAAGAGAAAAACACAGTTGTGTTATGTACTAATGGATTCTGATTCCAGATCTCTTACACCAGGGCTGCTACAAACATCAGCAGCAAGGTTATTTATGTACCGCTGGGTCGCATTGTTACGGCTGCAGCATGGTCCAACGAACGAATCTCAAACACTGTTATATGACCCATGCTGAACAGGGTTATTTGTTAACTCTTATTTATGTTTCTGCGTTATATTTTCCTCTGGGTGGAAGAGATGGAAATATTGTTTCATTTAAACAGCATCAGCATGGTTTTTACATCTATGTTTATGAACTGTATGCATTTATGATTGTTTTCCTTCATTGTCAATGAAGCAGGTTGGATGTGTACACTCGTTTCACACAGCATGATATACAGAGCTTTGAAGTCTTTTGTTGAAATTTTTATTGTATAGAAACAAAAATAACAAAGTACATTATTTTGCAATGTATGAAAACTATTTTGATATTAATGATATATTCGTACTAGTTAATAAATATTTGTATTATCATTGATTATAAAATTTTAAGACTATATAGTTTATTATATATTGAAAATACTTGGTGCTTAGTAATACATTTTCATAATATTAGTGATATATGCATACTGTTGATAAATATTTGTATTGTATAGATTTGAAATGATTAGACCATATTTTATTATACTGAATATACATTAATACTAGTAACAACTTCATGATATTCATTATATTTTCATATTGTTAATAATTTTTGTAATTATCAGTGATTTTAAAATTTTAAAATTATATATTTTATATAATTGAAAATACCATGATACTAAGAATAACTTCCATGATATTAGTAATATTTATATTCGTATTGATATTAAAATTTAAGATATGTGTTTCTATAATTTTTCTAATTTTTTATAAAAAGTATGAAAAATAGAGAAAAAGAGTGAAAAGTTTGATGGAGAATGGAGTATTAATCATTAATCCGTCCCTTGCGAGATTATTCATGGTTATTATATATATTTCTTTCATCCATTCAAATATTCAGGTCTCAGTCAAGCCCTTGTTGCCGAACCATTATGACCCTGTAAATATTTAATATATTGGAGACTTCTTTCTGAAGAGATCTAACCTGTACATTAGACAAGCCTCAATCTCTCCAGATGAAAGTTCTGTATTGGTAATAGATGTCTCCGACATTTCTGTGTTCCACATTTTGATTGTTGGGGATGTAGGGCCTTTCCAAATTTTAGTTTAAATTTTTCCCAATTTATTAAAACAATAGTCGATTAAAAATCTTTGGTTCATTGTGTATTAGTTGGTTGTTTACTAGGTATTCCAAGATATTATTAACTTTGGATCAGGAGTCAAGTTATATTGACAACATTCGAACATTATCTTAAATATTTCATTCCAGTATTTTTGCTATTTTTATACAGTAAGTGAATGAATGTGATATATTTGCTTCTGAGTTTGACATTTTATCACATATAGGGGATACTTTTGGAAAAATGTTATGTAATTTAGATTTGGATAATGTAATCTATGTAGTATTTTGAAACTGTATAAGGGAATGTTTAGCATTTTATCGAGTAATGAGTATTGTTTTGTAACTTTCATCCATTTTTTCTGGCCTTATAATTTGGCCTAATCATTTTCCCTAAGATCTGTCTATATATTTCTGTTGATGGACATCACTTTTCATAGAAATATTATATATATATATGATATCATTTTTTCCGTATTTGGATGTTTATTCAAGCATTCATCTAAAATTTCTGTCTTTCTATTTCTAAGTCTTGTGTATTTGCAGAAACATAATTTTCTGATTTGTAAATATCTAAAAATATTCTTTATTGTGTAGTCCATAAGTTTGGTTGTAATCTTGAAATGAAAGGAAAGAGTTTTTCCTTATAAGATCACCCATCATTGTATTCCTTTATTTTTCCATTGTAAAAAAGCCTTTATCCTCATTGAAGGTTTGAACGTATAAATTATTGGCGGATGGTAAGACTTAATTGGGTATAGATTTTAGTTTTAATGTTTTCTTTATTTGTTTCCATGATGGGATTCCGTTTTTCTTATTATCGGAATTTTCACTATAAATTTTCTTAGCTAAGTAGTGTTAGCAAATATTATAGGAGCTAAATTTAAATGGCGAACAATCTTCTTTTTCCTTATATAACCAAAATTTGGTTTATTATCTATTTCTTCTAGCCAAAATTCATATTTTTAATATTGATGCCAGTATAATAAACATAAAATTGGTAGTGCTAATCCCTCCATTTATTTTGGGTTTACTAAGTGTTTTTATTTTATTCTATGGCTTCTTTTAATCCCAGATAAAGTTAGTAATTAGAGAATTACTTTTTTGAAAAAAATTTTTAGGGAGATATATCGGGAATTAATTGAAATAGATTATAGTAATTGTGGGGAGAAAGATTCATTTTTATTGCATTCATTTTACCTAACATTGAATAGCTAAGCTGTTCCAGTATAAAATAATTCTTATTTAATTAATTTCAATAATGGGGCGGAAGTTAAACTTTAAATAAAGAGTCGAATCTTTTTGTAACCGAAAATCCCAAGATATTTAATATTTTCGTCTGTTATCTTTAAAAGGGAATTGTTGTAACTATATGTAAGTTATTCACCGTTATTGGCATGAGTTCACTTTTATTCCAATTAATACTGTATCTCTGTGAAAGATCCGCAATTCCGTTATTAGTTTAACAAATTTTGGATATTGTTTCTGGTTCAGTGATATATAGTAATACATCATCCGCATATAAGGAGATTTTATTTTTAGTGTCTCTAGTATATATCCCATGTATTTCTGGAAATGTAATTCTCAACTTGGGCGGAGAGTTTCTATTGCGAGTGCCAAACAATAAGGTGATAAAGGGCAACTCTTGTCTACAACCTCGAGATAAACTGAATTTAGTAGATAACATTCGGTTTGTTGTCTATTCTAGCTGTCAGATTTGTTATTAACAATTTAATCCAAGTAGTAAACTTCTCTCCCAATTTGAAAGCTTCCTTAACCGAAAAATAGGTTAAGGCCATTCCACCTTGATCAAAAGCTTTTTCTGCGTTCAGCGGAAATGACTATGTCTTTTTTATTAACTTTCTTTTCGAATATATTAATATGATTAAACCGTCTTAGATTGTAATGTGGAATATCTTTTTGGTATAAATCCTGTTTGATCGGGATGGATTAATTCGTTGACAACTGAACTTTAGCCCTTTGTGCTATGTATTTTCTGTTAATATCCTTTTGTTCAGTATTTTAATAGAGCTATTGCTTAAATGATCTTGGTTCATTCCAAGTCTTTATTTATTTTAGGTATAAGTGTTTGTTATAATAGATTCATTCAACGTTTCTGGTAATTTCTGCTGCATTTGTGTAATCTGGTTCATATTGTGATTTAAAACGTGGAACCCATATGATCATGAAAATATTTATAAAATTCGGACCTATACCCTTCTCGGTCCAGGTGTTTTTACTATTTTTTAATGATCTAATAGATTCTTGGATTTCTTTTGTTGAGGATATCAACATTAGTAATTCTCTATTTTGTAAATCCAATCCTTTCAGGTTACATTTTTTTTTAAATGCTTCTATTTCTGTTTTTTATTTACTGTTGTTTTAGCAGTGTATAAGTTTTTATAATATGCATAAAACCTTTCATTAATATCTTTGGGTTGTATTAACAATTCCGATTATGTGATTTAATCCTATGGATAATTTTTCAGCTTCCTTTTCCTTAATTGTCGAAACCACTAATTTTTGGGGTTTATCTCCAAATTCAAACTGTAATGGTTTGGTATGTTGATATAAAGTTTTACAACTTGTTAATCTGTATATATTTTTATTTAATTTATATATCAGTGCTGCAATTTTATTGTGTAATAATATATCTGGTTTTGTTGCATTCTGTATTTCTAATTGGCTTAATCTCCCTTTCCAAAATCTTGTTGAATCCTTCGAATCTTTTTTATTATGGAATGCTTGTGAGGAGATCATGATTCCCGGAGATATTGCTTTGAATGTTTCCATAATAAGAGCAAGATATTTTGGTTGATAATTTGTTTAAAAAAATCTTAATTGAGTTTGTGATATATTCCTGAGTAGTTTTATTTTTTTAAATTTTGTGGGTTAAATTTTCCACTGTCCTGATTTTTCTGTTTTTACCAATGTATTTTAATCTTAAATGTTAATGGCGCATGATCTGAAAAAAAAAAATTTATTTTTATAAAACAAAAAAATATTATGATATTTGGATTCATAAGTAAGTGAAATAAGTTTTGCGTCCACCAAAAAATAATCTATTCTTGAATAGGTTTTATGTACTGGCGAGTAAAAAGAGTATTTCTCGTCCAGTTAGGGTTTTTTGTTCTCCAAAACATCTTTAATGTTAGTCGTTTGCATATAGCGTTTAATAAGGTCACTGGAGTTTGTGATTTCGTTTTTCCTTTGCTTTTGTAGATCTATCTAAGTGGCGGTCGAGTGTGCAATTAAAAAATCTCTCCCAATTTTAAATTATATGTGTTTAATTCCGGAAATTATTGTTAAGTACTTTCTTAAAAAACAATGGGCTATCAAATTTGGTCCATATATATTAACAAAATCATTTTTTCTGTGTTTAATTCTCCTATCACAAATAATGTATTGCATCTTTATCAGTTAGTTGATGTGTATGCTTAAATAAAGTACCTTTAGAAATAATATTGCTACGCTCTTGATTTATGCTGTGAAAGAAGAGTGATACATTTTATCTATCCATTTAGCTATCAACCTATATTCGGCAGTTCTTTTTTTAAGTTGAGTTTCTTGAATATAAATTACGTCAGATTTTAGTTGCCTTTAAATGTGCCAATACTTTTCCTATCTTTATCGTGTTCATTAATACCTTTAACATTCCAACTACAAAAACGTTATCCCTCATTCCGCCGTTTCTCCTTTTTAACGTCTTGATTTTATGTTTATGGGACGGTCTACTATAGAGTCTAAGGATCAAGGCCCGGACTGACCCAACCTTACACCCGAACATCGAATAGATGAATTTTAATCTCGTTTATGTACTTCACGAATATATATCCATTGTCCAATGTGTAACTCCATTCAACTGAAAAACACAAATAGTTTGTATAAAAGAAATGTAAAGGATAGATGTAAGAGGTTAGTGGTGTGCTTAAAGATAGAAAAACTACATCTAGAGTAGTTGCAGTTAGGTGCTAGCCATTACTTAGCTGGTACCCTTTACCGACTTCGTCGTTGATGTTATTTAACCTTGACCAGCTCCTAGGTTTAAGGAATTATTATTCCATAGTAATATTTTACCGGGGGTATAAATTAAGGGGGGAAAAAAAAAAAAAGGAAAGGGTTTAAAAGAAAAAAGGGAAAAAGAAAAGGGTAGGATTCATCAAAAAAAAAGGGGGAAACAGAAAAAAAGGAGTCATTTATCAAATTCTACTGATTAAGATATAAAAATGTCTATATCTAGAATAATTTAATAAATCTAATAATGTTTAAACATGAAAAATGAAAAAAAACTAATAAGAAAAAAAGGATAAAAAATCCCGTAAAACAAAGAAAAACTAAAATTCAAGTTAAAAATTGCTGTTGTAAGGAAAGATCTCCAAATGAGATCCATCGCTATATTAACTCTATTCATTAAATAAACATTTAGTTGGTTACTTATTTAGTAGTAGTGATTAGTAGTAGTGAACAATCTTTATTGGTAAAAATAATATAATAATAATACCGCGTTGTGATTTTAATATTTATGTTATTTATTTATTATTAAGTTATGTGATTTTAAGCTAATCTATTAATAATACAGATAAGCTTTCCGATCCAGTTTTTTCTCTCGATTCCATTCGACAATGTCATTCCGTCCCGTCCAACGTTATCTTGTAGATCTTGCAGGAATGTTGAGAATCGTGTAAAATCTCTAAAGTTGTGGAGTCAGTATATTCACTTGTAGATATTTTTTCAGGTCTTGAAATGCGGGCGAATTCAGTGCTGCTGTTGGGGTGATAAAGAAAATGTTCCGCGTCGTTTAAAAGTAACTCTGTAAAGTAGCTGGGTAATTCAAACCATATCTCAGGTTTTCCACATCCCTCTGAGCCTTTTGGCTTCATTAAATGCTTTCCGTTTCACTGGCAACCTTGGTGGGGATATCTCCGGTAGATGAATGATTTTTTGTCCTTCAATACCAGGTTTCTGTTTTCGAAGCTTTTTGCATTAATTCTATCCAGGACCAAAAAGTCATATTTTAGCTTTATATCATGTGTCTTGGAGGGGCGTTTAGTCTGGGTTCCGACGGTTGCTGACTCTATGAAGCACGGGCTAATAAAGCAATTTCTTCCAGAGATAGAAAACGTTTTGCAATAAGTTTGCAGTAAATTCTCGAGGATCTTCATTTTTCTTCTCGTCC
>CM069145.1:60678615-60875133 GCA_035221665.1 Okamejei kenojei | reverse complement strand
TAAGAGGGGGAGGGTAGAAAGGAGGAGAAGAAGATAAGGGAGAAAGGATGAAAGAATGAAGATAATGAAGAGGGGTAGATGAGGGAGGTAAGAAAAGAGAGGAGATGAAGAGGGGAAGGGATGGAGGGGAAGGGGAAAGAAAGAGAGGAGAATGATAGTAGAGGAGGAAAGATATGGGGGGGAAGGTTAAGTAAGAGAAGTTTAGAAATGGGTTGAAGAATAGAAGGAGAAGAAGAAATATAAAAAGAAAAGAGAAGAAGATATGGGATAGGTTAGTAAAAAAAGGAGAGGAGGATAAGAAGCGACTGGAGACGATAGGCGGAGAGCAAACTGCTTCCAGTGACCAGCTCTCTCGTCTGTGAGGAGGAGGGAGGGGGAATTAATAGTGAAGAGAGGGGGGGTTGAATAGAGAGGGAAAGGATGGGGGAGGGAATGAGGAGGGGGCTGGTACAAGAGTGAGTGAGGAGGAGAAGTGAGGGGAGTGGGTTAGGATGGTGCATCGGAGGGGGATTGAAGGGGCGCAAAGTGGAGGAGTGAAGGAGAGGGAATGAGTGAGGAGACGAGAGAGGGAGAGGGGATGGAAGAGTGGAGGATAATGCTAGTACCAGAGTGATGGAGCGGAGGGAGTGGGTGATGAGGGAGGGGATAGGGAGGTGAATGAGGAAGAGAGGGAGGCGGAGGGAATCACTGAGGGAAGTGGGATGAAACGAGAATGAGTGAGGGATGAGGTGTGGGAGGGGAGACGCGATGAGGGTGAGTGAAATAGAGAGTGAGGGGCTGAGTCCGGCGTAGAAGGGAAAGGGACGGTGTATGAGGGATGGGAGGTGCTTGGATGAGGGAGATGTGGGTTGAACGAGTGATCTGATCTCTCTCCCCCTTTCCCCACCTCTCCTTCCCGTCTCTCCTGCACTCACCCCGCATCCTCTCATCCCCTTCCCTCCTCGTCTCATCCCCTCAGGAAAGGTCTTGACGAGGAGTTGGCCTTCTCGAGGGCTTCACCTCCTACTTCATCACAGCGGACACGACCCGGTACTCTCCAGGTGAGCGCTGGAGACCCCTCTCCATCCACCGCCCCTCACTCCATCCACCCGTCCCTCCCAACCTCCTCACCCCATCTCCCTCCCTCCTCCCTCCTTCCCTCTTCCTCCTCCCTCCACATCGCGGTCCTCCCCCCCTCGCTCCGCTCCTTTGCCCCGGTCTAGCCGCCCCGTCACCTCCCCGCCCCCCCCCCCCAGGTGTTGCCACCGTACTCGCAGGGATGCAGGCGAGCCGTTCTGGCGAGGAGGGTCCTGTCGGGGCTGCTGACCCTCGGTGTCCGGGCCGTGGGCATCGGCGAGGAGATGACCGACAGAGAGCTGAGGGAGCTGGACAGTGAAGGGCGGGCGGTGATCACCAAGCACCGAGTACGGTAAACCATCCCGGCACTCACGGGGAGGGAGGGGGGTTGAGAGGGAGGGAGGGGAGGTGAGAGGACGTGAGGGAGGGCGCGGGGGACGTGAGGAGGGAGGAGGAAGGGAGGGGGGGACAGGAGGTGGAGTGTGCGGTGCTGGGTGGAGGGAGGCGTGCGGAGAGGTGAGTGAGTGGGCTTGGTGGGTCAGTGGGACGGGGGCGGTGCGGAGTGAGGGAGGGAGGGGCCTTGATGCTGGAGTCGTGTCGAGAGTGATCGCATCGCAGCGCGTGCGTGTGCGTATCTTCATGGCGGTCTTGCTCTCTTGCTTCTCCGGAGCGGCTTCTACTGTCGGTTCTTTTGGAGTGACAGGCTGGGCAAAGCGGCTGTACATAGCTGGAGGCGGAGCGGCACAGAGGCGGGAGTGAGTGCGGTTCTGTTGACCACGTATTGTCTCTCTCTCACACTCCCCAGGCCTGTGTGATGGGGAACGGTGCCGCTGTCCGTGTGAACGTGTACGTCCCGCGAGCTGACCCAGACTGCCCGCCCGCCAGCGGTTTCAAACTGCGAATTCCTGTGCGCTGAGGCCCAGGTCAACGGCTTGTTTACAGGAGGGAGAGTAATAGTTGACCCCCTCCCCCCTGATCCCTGCCGCAACCGTCTGACCCCCCCCATGCCTCCCACCCTCTCGTCACAAACCCCATTTTTGGTGTCCCATCTTCGGTTTACAACCAGCATCTGCAGTTTCCATCCACACGTGTAATGCTGAGACTCTATAAGACGCTGGACAGGCTGCGTTGGGAATATTGTGAGCAATTTTGGGGCCCATATCTGAGGAAGGATGTGCCAGGCACTGGAGTGGGTCCAGAGAGGTTTACAAGATTATCCCAGGAATGAGTTGGTTTAACTAAGATGACTGTTAGGGTCAGCAACGGGCCTGTACTTGCTGAGTTTAGAAGATGAGGGGGGACCCCATTGAAATACATTACAGAATAGTGAAAGGCCTGGATAGTGTGGAAGTGGAGAGGCTGTTTCACTAGTGGGAGAGTCCTAGTGCAAGAGACACAGTCCCCCCTCAGAATTAAAGACGTTCCTTTAGACGGAGAGAGGAGGATTTTCTTTAATCATGGGCGGTGAATCTGTGGGATTCTTTGCCACAGATCGGCGGTGAGGCCACAAGTCAGTGTATATATTTATGACACTGAGAGAGAGATAGATTGTTGATTATGTGCGGGAGTCAATGGGTTATGAGAGGAACGCAGGGAGAAATGGGGTTAGGAGGGAGAGATAGATCAGCCGTGATTGAATGGCGGAGTAGACTTGATGGGCTGAATGGCCTAATTCTGCACCTACCACTTATGTCATGATCCCGATCTAGCCGCCCGACCAGTGACAAAGGCGGGGGGTGGGGGTCAGTGCTCCGGTCTCACCCCTCTCTCCTCACCACAGGCATGTGATTGTGCTTGGCGACCTCAACATTGCCCACAGGCCCATCGACCACTGTGACCCTGGAGACCTGGTACGTGCATGATGCCACGCTGTGTCCCACCCGCCTCGTCACCCTCTCCCTCTCCTCTCTCACTCCTCCCACCATCCCTCTATCCCAACCTTTGTCCCTCCCCACCCTCCCCTCTCTCTCTTTATCACTCCCCCTCTCACCTACTTCCCTTTCCATCCCTCTCTCTACCCCAACTCTTTTCCTATCCCCTCTCCCTCTCTCTTGCCTATCCCCATCTTTCCTTACACCCCTCTATCTCTTTCCATTCTCTCTTCCCTCTCCCAATCACATCTCTCTATCTCACTTTCTCCCACCCTCTTCCGCTCCCTCTCCTCCCCCCTCCCCATCTCTCTCTCTCTCTCTACCTCTCTATCCCCCTCTCTCCCCCCCCTCTCCCCTCTCTCATCCCTCTCACTCTCTATCGCTACTCCCCCCCCCCACCCCCCCCTCTCCCCAGTGTTGACCACTGCCCTCTCCCTCACCGGTTGCAGGAGCAGTTTGCGATGGACCCGTCCCGCCATTGCTGGACCGTTTGCTCAGTCCCCCGGCTGGGGGCCCGGGACAGGTGGAGGAGGGGACGGCGGGGCCCGGTGAGGGGCCGGTGGTGGACGGGTACCGGCTCTGTCTGCAGTCTGGGGGCCCCGGAGAGACAGCGCTCGCCCGGTGAGGGCCGTGGTTGGTGACGGGTACGGGTACTCGGTCCCTGCCCCCGCCGCCTTGGGTGCCCCAGAGAGACGGGGGGGGGGCCCAGCGAGGGGCCACTGTGGAACGGGTACCCCCAGCCCCACCGCTCTACCCCCGCCAGCCGGCAAGGCATGGTGCCTACACATTTGCTGGCGTGTCAGCCACCGGGGCGCGGGCCAAACCAACTATGGTGCCCGCAATCGACTACCTGCTGGTGAGCCGCGCGCCTAGCGCTAAAGTTCCCCTCGCCTCCCGCAGCATTTGCACGCACCCTCACCCGCCTCCTACCCCGTCAACCCCCCAACCGCTCACCGGCTCCGATCACTGCCCCGTCATGGCCTTGGTTCAACACTGACTGTCCTCTCACCTCATCCCATCCCCTCAACCCCCATCCATCCCCCCCCCACTTCCTTCATCCCTCCCCCCGCTCTGCTCCTGCAACACCAGGAACATCCTGAGTTTTCACACGGAAGTTCAGGCAAAACTTGAAACTTGCCCCCTTCCTCATCAGGAAAGACCGGGGGCTGGGAGGAGAGCAGGGGGGAGAGGCACAGAGAGAGGGGGAGAGAGGAGGTGGAGAGGGAGAAGAGGGAGTCTCGGGAGGAGAGAGGGGGAAGAGGCAACCGAGAGATGGGAATAGAAGTATGAGAAGGGGAGAGAGTGGATGAAGGGGAAGGGAGGGAAGAGGCTGGGAAGAGGAGGGTAATGGAGGGAAGAGGGGAGGAGGTGGGAAGAAGAGGGAAAAGAGAGGAGGAGAGGAAGAGGTGATTGGTGGGAGAAGAGGGAGATCGGAAGGAGGCTGGAGAGGGGAGGAGAGAAGGCTGAAGGGTCTCTGTGGGAGGAGGGGGAGGGGAGTGTGGGGAGGGGCAAGGGGAGGGGGAGGAAGAGCAAGGTACTTCTCTTGCCCCAGCCATTCAACCTCCTCTCCTTCTCAAACCCATCGCAAAAAAAAAAAAAAATGGCTCCGCACCTTCTTTCCCCCGACCTTCTTTGGCAGCCTCCCCGGCCCCAAGTGCCTCATCCACCTCGACCTACCAACCCTCCCCCCTCCCCCCCGCGCCCCCCCCACCCGGTCCCCGGGACCCCCCCCTCCCTGGCCCCTTCCACCGCCGGCTTCTGGAAGGTTCTGCTGGGCGCGGCCTCCCCCCTCCCCCGCTCTGCACGGGTCACGGGGAGCCCAGCGCGCTGCGCACCCAGTCCGCAAGTCGGGCCCCAACAGGGGCGGGGCTTCTAACTGCTGCCCGCCCCCCTCCTCCCCAGGGGCACCCCCGGGCACCCCCTGCCCGCTGCAAACCATCTTCCTTCGCTGGGCGGAGAAAACCCCATTGCCCCAACCGCAACCCCCAACTGAGCGAGCCACTCTACCCCACGAACACCCCAACAGAAGCACCCCCTACCCCCACACACCTCCCTAACAACAGCGATTAGTATGCCACTCCACCCCACGCCACTCTCGAAACATAGAAAAATAGGTGTAGGAGTCGGCCATTCGGCCCTTCCAGCTAGCACTGCCATTCGATATGATCACGGCTGATCATCCACAATCAGTACCTCGTTCCTGCTTTCTCCCCATATCCCTTGATTCCGTTTGCTCCAAGAGCTCTATCTAACTCCCTCTTGAATACATCTGGTGAATTGGCCTCCACTGCCTTCTGTGGCAGAGAATGCCACAGATTCACAAAACTCTCTGGGTGGAAACGTTTTTCCTCGTCTCAGTCCTAAATGGCCTAACCTCAATCTCCAATAGAAGGGCTCCTACACTGCTTGTAAACCACTTTGTACAAAATGTTCCCAATAAATAAACTATATTTCAACACATGGGGTCTTCATTGGTCATCGAATATTGAGTGTAGAATGACACAGAATGCTGGAGTAACTCAATGGGACAGGCAGCATCTCTGGAGAGAAGGAATCGGTGACGTTTCGGGTCGAGACTCTTCTTCAGGTCCATCTTCAGAAAGGCCTCGACCCGAAACGTCACCCATTCCTTCTCTGCAGAGATGCTGCCTGTCTCGCTGAGTTACTTCGTCATTTTGTGTCCATCTTCGGTTTAAACCAGCATCTGCAGTTCCTTCCTACAAATATTGAGTGCAAAGTTTGGGAGGTTGCATTACATTTGTACAAGATGTTGGTGAGTTTGGAGTATTCGTGTCACAGGAGCAGAATTTGGCCATTCGGCCCATCAAGTCTACTCCGCCATTCAATCATGGCTGAACTACCTCTCCCTCCCAACTCCATTCTCCTGCCTTCTCCCCATAACCCTGACACCAGTACTAATCAACAATCTATCCATTGACGACCTCCAAGTTACTCCAGTATTCTGTGTCTGCAATAGATATGGATGGGTAGTTAGAGATGTAAATATATATATATAGATTTATATCAATACTAGACAAAGTGGGTCCTGTTCCCTCAAAGCACAGTTGCAGTGGGGGTGGGGTGGGGCGGCCTGTGGCGTCACACACACACTAACCAACCCCCCCCTCCCACACACACACATTATTAATTCGCGCCTTTTTCCCCATCCCCCGCGCTATCCACTCACACATAGCCCTCAACTTGCAGGCGTGGCTGGAGAGGAAGAGTGGCAGAGAGAGACAGTAGACAATAGGTGCAGGAGTAGGCCCTTCGAGCCAGCACCGCCATTCAATGTGATCATGGCTCATCATCCCCAATCAGTACCCCGTTCCTGCCTTCTCCCAATATCCCTTGACTCTATTTTTAAGAGCCCTATCTAGCTCCCTCTTGAAAGCATCTAGAGAACCTGCCTCCACCGCCCTCTGAGGCAGAGAATTCCTCAGACTCACCACTCTCTGTGAGAAAAAGTGTTTCCTTGTCTCCGTTCTAAATGGCTTACTCCTTATTCTTAAACTGTGGCCCCTGGTTCTGGTCTCCCCCAACATCAGGAACATGTTTCCTGCCTCCAGCGTGTCCAAGCCCTTAACAATCTTATATGTTTCAATGAGATTCCCTCTCATCCTAAACTCCAGAGTGTACAAGCCCAGCCGCTCCATTCTCTCAGCATATGACAGTCCCGCCATCCCAAGAATTAACCTTGTAAACCTACGCTGCACACACCCTCAAGCAAAAACGCTAGCAAAGAATGTCCTTCCTCAAATTAAGGGACCAAAACTGCACACAACACTCCAGGTGTGGTCTCACTAGGGCTCTGTACAACTGCAGAAGGAGCTCTTTGCTCCTATATTTGATTCCTCTTGTTATAAAGGGGGGAGAGGGGCAGAGAGAGAGAGGGGGGCAGAGAGAGTGAAGGGCAGAGAGAGAGAGAGAGAGAGAGAGAGAGGGGGGCAGAGTCGGAAGAAGGGTCTCGACCAGAAACATCATCCATTCCATCGCTCCAGAGATGCTGCCTGTCCCGCTGAGTGTCTACCTTCAATTTAAACCAGCATCTGCAGTTCTTTCCTACACATTCATATCTATTTATCCATATATATTAAGATTTATCTCTCTCTCTCTCTCTATCTATCTACAGGTGTATATATATGTGTGTGTGTATGTTTGTAGGAAGGAACTGCAGATGCTGGAGTAAAGGGCCTGTCCCACTGTACAAGGTAATTCAAGAGTTCTCCCGAGTTTCTCCTGATTCGAACTTGGAGAATTATGGTAACTGCTTGTAGGCACTCGGGGCTCTCGTGGACATTTTTCAACATGTTGAAGAAACTTTACGAAACTTTCCCGAGTACCTGCCGTTGGCGTTACGAGCCGCTAAGAGGCGACCGAGCTCTGATGTACCCGCTATGTACATTCTACGTACCTACCACAAGTTTGATTTTTTTTAAAACCTCGGGAGAGCTCTTGGGTAAACCCGTATAGTGGAACAGGCACATAACACAGAGGGTCAGGCAGCATCTGTGGAGAACATGGATAGGTGACATTTTACAGAGAGCTTAATTTAGTGTGTTTTAAAAAGTTTGTGCTAATGTTCTCTGGTTTGTTTTATGTGGGGAGGGGGGGGCGGATCGCATCTCTTACCTTTGCCGGAGATGCTATGTTTTTCCCCGGATCGTATCTCCGGTCGCTCTGCGGCCTAACTAACCCCTCCCCCTTTAACGTCATGGATCTGGAGCTCTTGCTCGAGACTGGGTTGAGGCTTGGACCCCACCGCGGACCCGCGGACTGGAGCTGCGGTCTTTTCTCAGCTGCGTTCTTCGCTCGAGACTTTTTTTTTTCTTTATTGCTCGAAAGAGAACTGACCTTGGAGCCCCACCACCCACCACCCCGCGGACTAGCTTATCATTGGAGCCTCCCCTGAGCAATCCCGGCCCAGCCCCTCCCCGGGTGCCTGGGATCGACGCTCCAACCCCAAACAACCAAGCGCAAAACCCGCACACACCAACGAAACAAAAAAAAACCCAACCCGCCGCAGGCCTATCCCCCATCCCCCCTCGGATTTCACCATCCCCATAGAGGAGCTCCCCCTCCCCCCCCCCCCCCCCCCCCCCCCTTCGGGAAGAGACTCCCCCCACCCCGATCCCCCCCCCCCCTTAAGAATGTCGGGAAGCCTCAATCGCAGGAGGCTCGACTATCCCTGACCCGGGGTCTCCCCCCCCCCGATCCATCCATATCCCCCATCCCCCATCCCCGCCAGCTTAGATCTATTATCCCCCCCCCAGATCACCCCCCCCCCCCCATCCCCAATCCCCCCGGCGATCCCCCCCCCCCCATCAGGGGAATGTGCGGGAGCTTGATTGCCCCGACGCGGAGGGCCCGACCGCTGGCTACAGGAGCCAAGATCGCCCCGACAACGGAAGGTTCAAGTGCCCCGACCGCGGGAGAAGAAAGAAGGGAAGAGATTGAACTTTTTTTTTGCCTTCCATCACAGTGAGGAATGTGGAGGAGTCACTGTGGTGGATGTTTATGTTAAAATCTATTTTGTGTGCTGTGTTGCTTTTTATTGGTATGACTGGCAAATCAAATTCCTCGTATGTTGCAAAACATACTTGGCTAATATATTATGATTATGATTAGGCCATTCGGACCATCGAGTCTGCTCCACCATTCAATCATGACTGATCTATCTCTCCCACTCAACCCCATTCTCCTGCCTTCTGCCCATAACCCCTGGACTAATCAGGAACCTGTCAATCTCCGCTTTAAAAGATGCAATACGGTGATGCAGCGATGGAGTTGCTGCCTCACAGCGCCAAGACCCTGGGTTCCCAATCCTGACTACGGGTGCCCGTCTTTTGCGGAGTTGTTACATTCTTTGTCTCTCCCATATCCTGCGTGGGTTTTTATTTGCCGCTGCTCCGCTCCGTTTCCTCCCTCTCTCATTCCAATGACGTGCAGATTGTCGGTTAATTGGCTTCTGTAAAATTGTCCCTGATGTGTTTGGATGTGACAATTGGCAGCTCTCGCTTGACCAAGTGCAGAAGAAGTTCGTGGGAATTGACAAAGTAAGATTAGACATATTACCTCCATTCTGGGAATGTGACGAATTGCGGATGGTAAATGTAAACATGAAATGGGAGGAGATAATGAAGCTTGTTTACATTTCTGAGACGTTACAGTGGATCACCCGCGCCCCCTACCGCTAGTAGCGTAGATACGTTGTAGTAAATGGGAGGCTTATGATTGGCTCAGAATGGGGATGGTGACGTGGCCGCTTGAAAGATGAGATAGAATAATGTCGATTCCCTTGTTTTGCCTTTGATTTGTATTAACCATCTGTTGTTGAATAAGATTAACATAAGCGAACAGTATGAACAGACTAATGAAATAATTGAAGCCCATGTGGTGATAGAATGCTTTTTGTAGAATAGTATCTAACAAAAGTAAATGGTGTGCAGGCGCCTGTGCTGCTGTGCTCCTTCAGTTCCGTGGACAACTTGAAGCCTTTGCCGCAGTCGGAGCAGCCTTAGGGCTTCTCGCCCGTGTGCATCTGCAAGTGGTTCTTCAGGTCATGTGCCCTCTTGAAGTCCTTGCCACAATCGTAGCAGCCGAAGGGCCTGGGGAAGGGACGGTCACCGGTATGCACCCGCTGGTGGGACAGCAGCCTGTGGGTGTGGGTGAAGCCCTTGCCGCACTGGGCGCAGGTGTGGGGTGCTCGCTGGTGTGGGTGCGCTGATGCTCCAGCAGGCTGTAGGAGCGGGTGTAGCCCTTGCCGCACAAGGTGCAGGTGTACGGGCGCTCGTCGGTGTGGGTGTGCCGGTGCTCCATCAGGCTGCTGGAGCGGGTGAAGCCCTTGCCGCAGTCGCTGCAGATGTAGGGCCGCTCCCCAGTGTGCAGGCGCCTGTGCACCTTAAGTGCCGTGAACGACTTGAAGCCTTTGCCGCAGTCGGAGCAGGTGAAGGGCCGCTCACAGCTGTGCACCCGCCGGTGGACCCGCAGCCCTGACAACCGGGCAAAACTCTTGCCGCAGGTGGAGCAGCCATACGGCTTCTCGCCCGTGTGCACCCGCCGGTGGTTCTTCAGCTCATGTGCCGTCGTGAAGCTCTCGCCGCAGTTGGAGCAGTCAAAGGGGCGTTCACCCGTGTGCACCCGCCGGTGGATCTCCAGCTGGCTTGGGTGCTGCCAGGCCTTGCCACACACGTCGCACTCATAACGCTTCTTGTTGTGCCCTGCCATGTGGTCCTCCATCGAAGCTCAGCCCGCACACCGAGCAGATGGGGGGGGGGCTCACCGGTACGCTGGCCACCCTCAATGGCTGCTCACGTCTCCGTCTCTCCGTCCACAGCAACGGCTCCTAAACCCTGCAGGAGGGGAACACAGAGGGTCAATAAGCTGGCAACAGGACATTACTAACGAGTGAACATTACTAGTGCTTGAAGGGGAGGGGGGGGGGTGGTTGGAAGGGCAGAGGGGCGAGAGTGGGGGGAGGGTGAGAGTATGTGTGTGTGTTCGTGAGTATGAGTACCTGTGTATGTGTATACGTCTGTGTTCGTGTGTGTGCATGTACTTGTGTGTGTGTCCCACTAAGCGAGTAATTGATCAGTATTCTTCACCACGGCCTTTGTGTGTACGTTTGTGCTTGCGTGTGTGTGTGCACGTGTGTGAGTGTGTGTGTGTATACGTGTGTGTATGTACCAGTGCTTCCACACCTCAAAATAAATACCTGAAATAGAATCCCAAATTTCCTGGAATTTGATGTTATTTCCTGAAATATTCTAAAATGCTTCCTGCGTTGTATTTGTTGTTGTTTTTCTTTCGCGGGCGCACGTTAACAACACAAAGAACAAGACAAAACAGATCTATGTAACTACACCGTAGCTGCCTGCTTCTGTTACTCTCTTGTACAGTGTTACAAGCCTGGTGTCGCTGTTGTACTGTGTTACAAGCCTGGTGTCGCTCTTGTACTGTGTTACAAGCCTGGTGCCGCTCTTGTACTGTGTTACAAGCCCGGTGTCGCTGTTGTACTGTGTTACAAGCCCGGTGTCGCTGTTGTACTGTGTTACAAGCCCGGTGTCGCTGTTGTACTGTGTTACAAGCCCGGTGCCGCTCTTGTACTGTGTTACAAGCCCGGTGTCACTGTTGTCAAAGTCAAAGTATCCTTTATTGTCATTCAGACCTTTTGGTCTGAACGAAATTTCGTTGCCTTGCAGTCATACATATAATAAAAAACAAAACACACAATAAACACATATTTAACATCCACCACAGTGAGTTCACCAGGCACCTCCTCACTGTGATGGAAGGCAAAAGTCTTAAAGTCTTTGTCTTCTTCCCTCCTTGTACTCCCTCTGCGCTGAGGCGATCCAGGCCTCCGATGTTGTCGTCCACTGGGCCAGCGGCCGAGCCTCCGAAGCCGGAATGCTGGAACACCGCCACAGCTTTGAAGACGGGTCCGCCGCCGGAACGCTGCCCCAGCTCCGAGGCCGCCAGCTCCGCCATTAGGCCTCAGCACAGACGGAGACGGGGACACGACAAGAAAAGGTTGCATCCCCCCGAAGGGAGAGAATAAAACCTTGTTTCACCCACGCCCCCCCCCCCCCCCACACATACACAGCCTAATAAACTAAATTAACTAAAACAGACTCAAGAAAACAAAAAAAACAGACGGACTGCAGGCGAGCCGCAGCTGCCAGGCAGTGCCGCCACTTCCAAACCCAGTTGTAGTGTTACAAGCCTAGTATCCCTCTTGTACTGTGTTACAAGCCTGGTGTCGGGTCATGGCCGCTGTCAGGACTGGGTTCAGAGTCAGTCGTTCTTGTTCCCGCCCAGCGACGGGAGAACGGTCTCCTCGGAGCGCTGGCAGCGGACTCGCAGGCTGAGAGAGGTGCAGAGTGAGAGTGGACGGAGAGAGAGTAGGGGGGTGAGAGAGAGGGTGGATGGAAAGTTTATTGATTACCCTTCAAGATGGGGATTTATTGATTATGTACAGCGTGGGGAAGAGAGAGTTTATTGATTTTTTACCTCATATATCCACTAAGACAGAAGTTTATAACATTATTTACCCATTTCTCCACCTGTAGTTTATGTGGAGAATTGCCTGTTTTCTTCACGTAGTGACACTATTATTCTGCTCCCCTGCTGATTTATAACATTATTTACCCCAGGACGCTGCTCCAGACGGTGAGTTTATATTATTTTCCCCAGACGTGTAGTTTATGTGGTGATTTACCTCAGATCTAGCCCAGACCGGGTTTATTTCGCTCCACTGCTGATTTATAACGTAATTTACCTCAATGAATAAGAGGGGGAGGTTTTTAAACCAGTTTGACCCCAGTTTTTCCCACAGACGTGTACTTTATGTGGTGATTTACCTCAGTTCTCCCCCCATATTGACCCTAACCCACTGCCCTGCTGATTTATAACATTATTTGCCTCCGACCGTCACTCAGCGACGACGCCACAAACACCCGCTTTTCCGCCGCCATTTTCATCCAGTCGATGGAGAGGCTCGGCGGGCGGCCATCTTGGTGAGAGGGGCACCGCTGATTGGTCGGCAGCCAGCGGCCACGTTGGTGAGGGGTTGACGGCGGCCATCTTGGTGGGGGGGTTGACGGCGGTCATCTTGTTGGGGTCTCGCCCTTCAAAACGCCATCTTGAGAAGGTGCCAATGGCCCACTCCTTTTGGCCCATTCTCCCCTCTAAACCTGTCTTGTCCACGTACCTGTCCAAGCGTCTTAGGTTCCAACCCTTTGCCCACCATTGGCTGATCAACGCTTGGAGGAAGGGACTGCGGATGCTGGTTTAAACCGAAGATAGACACAATGTGCTGGAATAACTGGGCGCGATGGGCAGTATCTCTGGAGAGAGGAATGGGGGATGTTTCGGGATCAGCAGAGGGATCTCGGAGTGCAGTCACAGGGTCCCCTGAAAGTGGCGTCACAGGTAGACGGGGAGAGTTGTGAAGAGGGATCTAGCAGCGCAGGTACACAATAAGAAACATAGCCAATAGGTGCAGGAGTAGGAGATTCGGCACTTCGAGCCAGCACGGCCATTCAATATGATCACGGCTGATCATCCAAAATCAGTACCCCATTCCTGCTTTCTCCTCATATCCCTTGATTCCGTTAGCCCTAAGATCTAAATCTAATTCCATCGGGTGGCACCACCATTGTGGCTGCCTCACCAATGGTCTGTTTGTCCTCTTCTCTGCGTTATTATTTTAAGTATGTCTTAAATTTTTGTTTTAATATTTCTTGGTATGTCTTCATATCGCATCTTCGCCCCCCCTGCGGCCTAACAGCGTGGAGTGGTGCGGCCTTACCTGGAGTCCGGCAATGCGCGGACTTACCATCACGGAGGCTCCGATCCTTTGCCCAGGATCGCCTGTGAAGGGGCTCCAACTGCCGGGCCTGTGGACTTTAACACCGTGAAGCCTGCGGCCTCCGGTAAGAAGAGGCCGACTCGGGAGCTCCATGCCACGGAGAGTTCTGATCCGACCCGACGCCGGAGTTTCCGTTATGCCGACGAGAGGGCTTGAGCTGTGGACCGTCGGCAGCGGCAAGTGCGGTGGGTACAACAGCCCCGACCACAAGTGAACGAGGGAGGAAGATGACTGAACTTTATTGCCTTCCATCACAGTGAGGAATGTCGATTCCACTGAGGTGGATGTTTATGTTAAACTTTATTTTATGTGCTGTGTGTATGTTTGTTTTTCACTTAGTATGGCTGTATGGTTACTCAAAAATCACTGTACCTTTGGTGCATGAGACAACAAATGTGAACTTGAACATGAAGGCGGACAGTTTGTTTAAGAAGGAACTGCAGATGCTGGTAAAATCGAAGGTAGACAAAAATGCTGGAGAAACTCAGCGGGTGAGGCAGCATCTATAGAGCGGAGGAATAGGTGACGTTTCGGTTCGAGACCCTCCTTCAGACTGATGTGGGGGTGGAGGGGGAGGGGTGGGAAGACGAAAGGAAGAGGCGGAGACAGTGGACTGAGGGAAAGCTGGGGAGGGGAAAGTGGGAGAAAGCAAGGAGTACCTGAAATTGGAGAAGTCAATGTTCATGCCACTGGGGTGTAAACTACGCAAGCAAAATATGAGGTGCTGCTCCTCTAATTTATGGTGGGCCTCACTCTGGCTATGGAGGAGGCCCAGGACAGAAAGGTCGGATTAGGAATGGGAGGGGGAGTTGAAGTGCTGAGCCACCAGGAGATCCGGTTGGTTGTTGCGAACTGAGCGGAGGTGTTGGGCGAAGCGATCGCCAAGCCTACGCTTGGTCGCACCAATGTAGAGCAGCTGACACCTAGAGCAGCGGATGCAATAGATGAGGTTGGAAGTCAGGCGGCATTGTTGGCAACAACATACCCAACCCCGATGAGATTCATGCATTCTATGCAAGCTTTAAACAGGTTGGTGGACTAATGTCTTTCGCCCTGGCAACAGCGCCGGTGGCGCCTGTACCCACGATCATTATTGCAGATATAAAATCTGCCTTCCCTGAGAGCGAGTCTGTGGAAAGCAACCGGCCCAATTGGAGTCGCCGCCACATCCTCAAGACCTGTGTGGATCAGTATTCACGGATGCCTGTAACATCTCACTAATCCTTTCCGAAGTTCACACCTGCTTTAAGAAGACCACAGCCATCCCAGTGCCACAGTAAAAAACCTCCGACATCCAACATCAAGAAGTGCTTCAAGAGGCTGGTGATGGTGCTTAGTACAGGTACCATGGGTTATGGGGAGGGCAGGAGAATGGGGTTAGAAGGGAGAGATGCATCAGCCATGATTGAATGGTGGAGTAGACTTGATGGGCTGAATGGCCTCTTTGTACTATTTCTTGTGACCTCATGGTGCACATTTACTCCAGCATCCCAGACACACTTGATCCACTGCCGATCGCCCACCACTGCAACTGATCCATTGCAAACGGCATGTAGCTGCCCCTACACTCATTGCTGCAACATCTGTGTCAGGCCACCTCTGTCCGACTCCTATCTATTGGCTCTGGCTTTGCCATCACCACCATAATCCCATCCAAACTGATTCCCAAACTACTGGACTTTGAACAACGATGAGACGGAGTATAGGGAGGGGACAGAGAGTTTAGCAACACATCTGCAAACCCATATTTGAAAATAATGAGCCTGTCAAATATGTGAACATAATGAGCCTGTCACTGTCCTCTGTCATTTTCACCACCTCCAACCAGATCCCACCACTGGCCACATCTTATCTCCTCCCCTTTCGGCTTTCCGCAGAGACCGCTCCCTCCGTAACTCCCTTGTCAATTCATCCCTTCCCACCCAAACCACCCCCTTTCTGGCACTTTCCCTTGCACCCGCAGGAAATGCTACACTGGTTGCTTTACCTCCCCCCTTGACTCCATCCAATGACCTAAGCAGTCTTTCCAGGTGCGCCAGAGGTTCACCTGCACTTCCTCCAACCTCATCTATTGCATCCGCTGCTCTAGGTGTCAACTCCTCTACATCGGTGAGACCAAGCGGAGGCTTGGCGATCGCTTCGCCGAACACCTCCGCTCGGTCCGCAATAACCAACCCGACCTCCCGGTGGCTCAGCACTTCAACTCCCCCTCCCATTCCATATCCGACCTTTCGGTCCTGGGCCTCCACCATAATGGTGAAGCCTTCAAAGCAGCAAATTTGAAATTGTGTTTAAAATACAGGATAAATGGTGTTAGAGCGAACGATGAGGAGCACGCATGAAAGCCTTAATTTTCCTTCCCAATGTATGATGACTGTAACATATACAATTCGTGCTTATGATCCAACAATGTATTATATTATATTAGACATCATTTTTCGGTACATGAGTAAAGTTATTAGAAAGTCTTCTTTTATAGATCTAGACTTACCACAATAATAAAGGTAGACAAAAATGCTGGAGAATTTCTCCAGCATTTTTGTCTACCTTCGATTTTCCAGCATCTGCAGTTCCTTCTTAAACAATAATAAAGGTACCCATTTTTTACTGCTGTACATTTTTGGTTTTTTTCTTGTTGTAGGCATGTATGCTAGAGTACATTTAAGATAAATTGACCTATTAGAGGAAAAAAAACATCTTCAATATACATGTCTCTCCCCACCCCTGAAAACAATTGCATTTAAGTGACATATCATCCATTCTGCAGGTATGTAGTTAACCATATAACCATATAACAATTACAGCACGGAAACAGGCCCTCTCGGCCCTTCCAGTCCGTGCCGACCATTTGTTTTCCCCTAGTCCCATCTACCTGCACTCAGACCATACCCCTCCATTCCCTTCACGTCCATATACCTATCCACTTTACTTTTAAATGTTAAAATCGATCCTGCCTCCACCACTTCTGCTGGAAGCTCATTCCACACAGCCACCACCCTCTGAGTAAAGAAGTTCCCCCTCACGTTACCTCCTAAACTTTCTGTCCCTTAATTCTCATCTCAAGCCCTCTTGTTTTGAATCTTCCCTACCCTCAATGGGAAAAAGCTTATCCACGTCAACTCTGTCTATCCCTCTCATCATTTTAAAGACCTCAATCAAGTCCCCCCCTTAACCTTCTGCGCTCCAAAGAATAAAGACCTAACTTGTTCAACCTTTCTCTGTAACATAGTTGCTGGAACCCTGGCAACATTCTAGTAAATCTCCTCTGTACTCTCTATTTTGTTGACATTAATAATTATAATATATTACATATTAATAATTATATAACAGTTATAATCAAATTTGTTCTTATGTTAATTCTCTATGATATTTTACTGTAATTTCAGATGTCGACATTGGGTCCAGAATACTCGTCAACAAGATCTCCTACACCGAACTACAGAGTATTTGTCAAAGAACTGCCGTCTTTGTTCTGAACACTTCGAACTTGACCAGCTTTCCAACAAGCAGACCAAGAACAAGCTAAATTGTAATGCAGTTCCAACGCTCTTTGACATCCCTAACCCACCGAAACGTCTCTCTTCCCAACGCAGGATACTCAAGAGGAAGAATGAGAACCTCCCATATGCACCAAAGCCTTCAAAGCAGCAAATTGTGATTTGTTAGCCTCACAAAATAATGCAAATGATAATTTATGTATTACTGTATATTCGTTGGACATTTTGTCCTTTGGGGTAAGCAGGGGTGGGGTTATAATTGTTTGAAATACGTTAAATTTTACATCACTTTCATTGGTTAGCTGATATGCGAAACACTGCAAACCTGTATATCTCACACATAAAACTATGTAAATTATGTAAATCTTACCATGAATGACAGAAATAAAAAGTGTTATCCTTGTTTATGAATTTTGATGTAGAATTATTTAAAATTGAGTGGATTGATGCAATATGCTGCTAACCCACAAATGTGCCGGGACCGGACAACGGAACTGCAGCTAGACTCGGGGATCGCAGGCGACCTGGGAACTGCAGCTAGTCCCGGCGGGTCCTGGCCCCTATGCAAAAAAAGCTGCCAATCCCTGGACTAAACCAAACCGATCCTGTCCCGACAGCCTTTTTTTTCAAAATTTAGCAACTCAAACAGCGGTGCGTCTTCATTGCCAGCAAATATGTTAGATTTTCCTCAAATATATGTTAAATTAAAAACTAAACTATGGTAGCAATGCACAGTATTCATGTCTAAAGCTTGCACTTCTGCATTAATGTAGGTATGTATACGCTACATTTCATTACACTAATATAATGAAAAAATATCTTGGCATGTGTTCATTGATATTTTATTCACAATATTAGGATTTTAGAGAGAGAGAGAAAGAGAGAGAGAGAGAGAGAGAGAGAGAGAGAGGTTGAATGAAAGAGAGAAAAAAGGTTCAACAAAATTAGACATCACTAGAAAGAAACTAGCGTATATATATATATATATATATGAATATATGTGTGTATATATAAGAAACTAGAGAAATATGTAGGTGTGTTATATAATTATATACATCAATATCACATCTATATGTGTGTGTATCATATATATATATATCACATCTATATGTGTGTGTATCATATATATATATATATATATATATATATATATATATATATAAAATATATATATTCTGAATTTCCCTGAGAGGATCAATAAAATATTTATCATCATCATCATCACGTGTTTATAATATATTTGCCTTTATGGCTTATGTTCCTTATATCTTATAGGCAAAAAAAGGCAAATATGATTGCCTTTATGGCTTATGTACATCATGAGAATGGCTCATGTACATCATGAGTTGCTTTAAATCAAAGTTGCTTCTGATCCATGAGGGAACTTTAAAATCTATTATCTCTATCTTGCCTCTCACACACAGAAACACATGCATACTGTTCCCCCCCAACACTGATTAAACCAAAGATCATAGAATGCATATGGTTCAGAGACCTTTCATTGTGCATTGTCACTAATTTTATACGCAATTTCCCTTTTTAATTAAAAAAAAAGAAGCACCTTATTTATTATAAACAAAGATCATAATGGTCTATCATGGAAGACTAAGATCAAGAAAAACTCCTGCAAAATCCAATGGACTGATGTGGATTGAACCCCCACTAGTATCTTTGGATTAAACTGCGAGAGGCATAATGGAGGACAGGGTCTTATTCCTAAAATGGCGGAAGTGACGTTCCGTTGCGTACTTCACGTCAGTCCATTGGATTTTGTAGGAGTGGTCTATCTTGCTCCTCTAGTATCTTTGTTCAGAAGTGATAGGAGCAGAATTAGGCCAAGCAACCCATCGAGTCTACACCACCATTCAATCATGGCTGAAGTTTCTTTCTCTCTCAACCCCATTCTCCTGCCTTCTCTCTGGAACCTTTGACAACCTTGCTAATCAAGAACCTATCAAGCACCACGTTTAAAATATCCATTGACTTGGCCTCCGCAGCCATCCGTGGCAATGAATTCCACACATTTGCCACCCTCTGACTAAAGAAATTCCTCTTCATTTCCTTTCTGAAGGTTTGTCCTTTCATTCTGAGGCTGTGACCTCTGGTCCCAGACTCCCCCACTAGTGGAAACATCTCTCCACATTCACTCTATCCAAGTGTTTAATTATTTGGCAAGTTTCAATTAGGTCCCCCTCTTCCTTCTAAACTCCACTGAGTACAGGCGCAGAGCCGTCAAACGTTCATCCAATAGTTCCTGGGAGCATTGATCTGGATGAGGGAATTGAAGGCAATATCTCCAAGTTTGCGGATGACACTAAGCTGGGGGGCAGTGTTCGCTGTGAGGAGGATGCTAGGAGACTGCAAGGTGACTTGGATAGGCTGGGTGAGTGGGCAAATGTTTGGGCAGATGCAGTATAATGTGGATAAATGTGAGGTTATCCACTTTGGTGGCAAAAACAGGAAAGCAGACTATTATTTAAATGGTGGCCGATTAGGAAAAGGGGAGATGCAGCGAGACCTGGGTGTCATGGTACACCAGTCATTGAAAGTAGGCATGCAGGTGCAGCAGGCAGTGAAAAAAGCGAATGGTATGTTAGCTTTCATAGCAAAAGGATTTGAGTACAGGAGCAGGGAGGTTCTACTTCAGTTGTACAGGGTCTTGGTGAGACCACACCTGGAGTATTGCGTACAGTTTTGGTCTCCAAATCTGAGGAAGGACATTAATTGCCATAGAGGGAGTGCAAAGAAGGTTCACCAGACTGATTCCTGGGATGTCAGGACTGTCTTATGAAGAAAGACTGGATAGACTCGGTTTATACTCCTCTGGAATTTAGGAGATTGAGAGGGGATCTTATAGAAACTTACAAAATTCTTAAGGGGTTGGACAGGCTAGATGCAGGAAGATTGTTCCCGATGTTGGGGAAGTCCAGGACAAGGGGTCACAGCTTAAGGATAAGGGGGAAATCCTTTAAGACCGAGATGAGAAAGACTTTTTTCACACAGAGAGTGGTGAGTCTCTGGAACTCTCTGCCACAGAGGGTAGTTGAGGCCAGTTCATTGGCTATATTTAAGAGTGAGTTGGATGTGGCCCTTGTGGCTAAGGGGATCAGAGGGTATGGAGAGAAGGCAGGTACGGGATACTGAGTTGGATGATCAGCCATGATCATATTGAATGGCGGTGCAGGCTCGAAGGGCTGAATGGCCTACTCCTGCACCTAATTTTCTATGTTTCTATGTTTCTATGTTTCATTCTCTTAAACCTACTCTGAACCTCTCCAATGCCAACACATCCCTCCTCAGATACGAGTCCCAAAATTGCTCACAATACTCCAAATGTTCTCTGACCAGCACTTTAATATTCTCAGCCTCTTGAAAATGAACGCTAACATTACATTGGCCTTTCTTACTACCGATTCAACCTGTAAATTAATGTGGGAATCCTGCATCAGCACAAGCATCCCAAGTCCCTTTGCTTCTCCGATTTCTGAATCTTCTCTCCGTTTAGAAAATAGTTTGTCTTTATGCCCACTAGCAAAGTGCATGACCACACACTCTATCCACGCGAGTATCTTGCCTCGAATAGCATTGGCTCTCATTTTGTTCAGCAGCCTCACGTGTGAGATTTTATCAAAGACCTTTAGAAAATCCAAGTAGGTTGTGGAGATTAATTCAATCATAGCATTCAATAGGGAATTGAAGAAACATTGCAATTAAATTAATTCTAGTTTAAATTATTATATATTAACTGTGTGTCTTGTGTTGACGGGCCTGATACACTGCTGCGTGCAAGAATGTAATTGTTGCATTATCGGTACTGAAAAAGAACTGCAGATGGCGTCCTGGTGCCATCTCAACAACCTGGAGCTCAATGCTCTTAAGACAGTGGAATTGATTGTAGACTTTAGGAGAGCTCCCCCTCCCCTCACCCCACTCACCATCAACAACACCACAGTCACATCTGTGGAGTATTTTAAGTTCCTGGGAACCATCATCTCCAATGACCTTAAGTGGGGGGCTACCGTCGACTCCACAGTCAAAAAGGCACAACAGAGGATGTACTTCCTGCAGTAACTGAGGAAGCACAATCTACCACAGCCAATTCTATATGGCCATCGTAGAGTCTGTCCTCACCTTCTGCATCATGGTCTGGTTTGGCTCAGCCACCAAGCACGACACCCGGAGGCTGCAGCGAATTGTCCAATCAGCTGAGAAGGTTATTGGCTGCAACCTTCCCTTCATTGATGAACTGCACACTGCAAGGGCCAGGAAGCGAGCGGGTAAGATCATCTCTGACCCCTCTCACCCTGGCCACAAACTCTTTGAATCACTTCCCTCTGGAAGGCGACTCCGGACTGTCAAAGCTGCCACAGCCAGACATAAAAAACAGCTTTTTTTCCTCGAGTAGTAGCTCTACTCAATAACCAAAAATCTGTAGCCTCCTTTTGCTCTGGTATTTTATTTAATTCACATGTTTAATCAATAATGTTTTATTATTAATTTTTAATGTTTTATGTATCATTCTTAACTGTCACTGTACGTCATTGTCACTTGTGGGCGGAGCACCAAGGCAAATTCCTTGTATGTGATTACTTGGCCAATAAACATATTCATTCATTCAGATGCTTGTTTACAAAAGGGCTGAAATACTTCCAGCTATCAACCCCCCACTACAATCTGAAGGGCTCCGTCGCCTATCCGTGTTCTCCACAGACGCTGCCTGACCCACTGAATTACACCAGCACTCTGTGAAACGTCACCTATCCGTGTACTCCACAGATGCTGCCTGACCCACTGAGTTACTCCAGCATTCTGTGAAACGTCAACTATCCATGTTCTCCACAGATGCTGCCTGACCCGCCGAGTTACTCCAGCACTCTGTGAAATGTCACCTATCCATGTTCTCCACAGATGCTGCCTGACCTGCTGAGTTACTCCAGCACTTTGTTACCACTCTTGACTTAATAGGAAACAATTTTCAGGATTTTTATTGTGTGCGACAAGCTGGATTATTGTTACACCGCAGTGGTGTAAGATCCCTTCTCATCTTTCTACATTCCAGATTATACAAGCCCAGCCGCTTCATTCTATCAACATATGACAGTCCCGCCAACTCGGGAATTAACCTGGTGAACCTACGCTGTATTCCCTCAATGGCAAGAATGTCCTTCCTCAAATCTCACAATACAGGTGTGGTCTCACTAGGGCCCTGTACAACTTCAGAAGGACTTCTTTGCTCCTATACTCAACTCCTCTTGTTATGAAGGCCAACGTGCCATTCGCTTTCTTCACTGCCTGCTGTACCTGCATGCTCACTTTCAGTGGCTGATGAACAAGGACCCTCAGATCCCATTGTACCTCCTCTTTACCCAACCATAATCTGCCTTCCTGTTTTTACCACCAAAGTGGTACCCCACTAGTCACTGCCTGCCTTTCTGAAAAGGACCAGTTAATCCCTGCTCTTTGTTTCCTGTCTGCCAACTAATTTTCTATCCATGTCAGTACCCTACCCCCAAACCCATGTGCTCTATTTTTCCCTACTAATCTTATAAATGGGACCTTATCAAATGCTCTCTGAAAGTCCAGGTACACTACATCCACTGTCTCTCCCATTTTCCAAGTTACATCCTCAAAAAATTCCAGAAGATTAGTCAAGCATGATTTCCCCTTCGTAAATCCATGCTGACTCGGACCGATCCTGTTACTGCTATCCAAATGTGCCGCGATATCATCTTTTATAATTGACTCCAACATCTTCCCCACCACCGATGTCAGACTAACTGGTTTATATTTCCCTGTTTTCTCTCTCTCGCCTTTCTTAAAAAGTGGGATAACATTAGCTACCCTCCAATCCACAGGAACTGATCCCGAATTTATAAAATAATTACCAATGTATCCATGATTTCTAGACCCACTTCCTTAAGTACCCTGGGATACAGACCATCAGGCCCTGGGGATTTATCAGCCTTCAGTCCCATCAGTCAATCCAACACCATTTCCTGCCTAATGTGGATTTCCTTCAGTTCCTCTGTCACCCCAGCTCCTCTGGCCACCACTATATCAGGGAGATTGTTTGTGTCTTCCTTAGTGAAGACGGATCCAAAGTAACTGTTCAACTCGTGTGCCATTTCCTTGTTTCCCCATAATAAATTCACCTGTTTCAGTCCTCAAGGGTCCAACTTCGGTCTTAAATAATTTTTAAACTAATTTTCAGTCTTCAAGGGTCCAACTTTGGTCTTAACTAATAATTGGCTGTGAAACACCTAACCGCAGTATGGGGAGTCGTAGGGTTGGCCACTGGTGTGCACGTGATGCTGAGACAGGGCAGGGGAGGCCATGGCAAAGTGCTCCTCACACACCGGGCTGGGGACGGGGCGGTCGTCGTCGTGCACCCGCTGGTGGGACAGCAGCTTGGAGGAGCAGGTGAAGCCCTTGCCGCACAGGGTGCAGGTGTAGGGGCGCTCGCCAGTGTGGGTGAGCTGGTGCTCACGCAGGTGATGGGAGCGGGTGAACCTCCTGCTGCAATCGCTGCAGGTGTAGGGCCGCTCCCAGGCGTGCAGGCGACTGTGCACCTTCAGTTGCGTGGACGACTTGAAGCCTTTGCCGCATTCAGAGCAGTTGAAAGGACCGCTCATCGCTGTGCACCCCCCTGTGCCCAGAGAGGGGGTGGTAAGGGCGGCAAGGGACGAATTGACCAGGGGTGGTACGGGTGGGAAAGGACGAATTGACCCCTTCTCCGGGCACTTTCCCTTGCAACCGCAGGAAATGCCACACTTGTCGCTTTACCTACCCCCTTGACTCCATTCAAGGACCCAAGCAGTCGTTCCAGGTGCGGCAGAGGTTCACCTGCACCTCCTCCAACCTGATCTATTGCACCTGCTGCTCTAGGTGTCAGCTGCTCTACATCGGTGAGACCAATCGTAGGCTTGGCGATTGCTTCGCCGAACACCTGCGCTCGGATCGCAATAACCAACCTGATCTCCCGGTGGCTCAGCACTTCAACTCCCCCTTCCATTCCGAATCCAACCTTTCTGTCCTGGCCAGAGTGAGGACCACCGTAAATTGGAGGAGCAGCACCTCATATTTCGCATGGGCAGTTTGCACCATGAACAGGTATGAACATTGACTTCTCTAATTTCAGGCAGTCCCTACTTTCTCCACCCCTTCTCAGCTCTTCCTCAGCCCACTGGTTCCTCCTCTTCCTTTCTTCCTGCCTCCCCCCACCCTCACATCAGTCTGAAGACGGGTTGCGACCCGAAACGTTGCCTTTTTCCTTCTCCTCCACAGATGCTGCCTCACCCGCTGAGTTTCTCCAGCATTTGTGGCTGACAAACAGTGGCTGAATGGGAGATGTCAGAGAGTAATGGTGGATGGCTGTTTGTCAGGTTGGAAGCCGGTGACCAGTGGGGTGCCTCAGGGATCTGTGTTGGGTCCACTGTTGTTTGTCATGTACATCAATGGTCTGGATGATGGGGTGGAAAATTGGATAAGTAAGTATGCAGATGATACTAAGATAGGTGGTGTTGTGGATAATGAAGTAGATTTTCAAAGTCTACAGAGAGATTTGGGCCATTTGGAAAAGTGGGCTGAAAGATGGCAGATGGAGTTTAATGCTGATAAGTGTGAAGTGCTACATCTTGGCAGGACAAATCAAAATAGGACGTACATGGTAAATGGTAGGGAATTGAGGAATGCTGTTGGAACAGAGGGATCTAGGAATAACTGTGCATAGTTCCCTGAAGGTGGAATCGCATGTAGATAGGGTGGTAAAGAAAGCCTTTGGTGTGCTGGCCTTTATAAATCAGAGCATTGAATATAGGAGTAGGGAAGTAATGTTAAAATTGTACAAGGCATTGGTAAGACCAATTCTGGAGTATGGTGTACAATTTTGGTCGCCTAATTATAGGAAGGATGTCAACAAAATAGAGTACAGAGGAGATTTACTAGAATGTTGCCAGGGTTCCAGCAACTATGTTACAGAGAAAGGTTGAACAAGTTAGGTCTTTATTCTTTGGAGCGCAGAAGGTTAAGGGGGGACTTGATTGAGGTCTTTAAAATGATGAAAGGGATAGACAGAGTTGACGTGGATACGTTTTTCCCATTGAGGGTAGGGAAGATTCAAACAAGAGGGCATGACATGAGAATTAAGGGACAGACATTTCTGGGTAACGTGAGGGAGAACTTCTTTACTCAGAGGGTGGTGGCTGTGTGGAATCAGCTTCCAGCAGAAGTGGTGGAGGCAGGATCGATTTTAACATTTAAGAGTAAAGTGGATAGGTATATGGACGTGAAGGGAATGGAGGGGTATGGTCTGAGTGCAGGTAGATGGGACTAGGGGAAAACAAATGGTCGGCACGGACTGGAAGGGCCGAGAGGGCCTGTTTCCGTGCTGTAATTGTTATATGGTTATATGGTTATTTTTGCCTATCTTCGATTCTCCTTCTTAAACATAAGATTATTAAGGGTTGGGACATGCTAGGGGCAGGAAACATGTTCCCGTTGTTGGGGGAGTATAGAACCAGGGATCACAGTTTAAAAATAAGCGATAAGCCATTTAGAACGGAGATGAGGAAAAGCTTTTTCACCCAGAGAGTTGTGAATCTGTGGAATTCTCTGCCTCAGAAGGCAGTGGAGGTTGGTCCTCTGGATACTTTCAAAAGAAAGTTAGATAGAGCTCTTAAAGATAGCGGAGTCAAGCGATATGGGGAGAAGAATTGGAAAGGGGTATTGATTGTGGATGATCAGCCTTGATCACAATGAATGGTGGTGCTGGCTGGAAGGGCCGAATGGCCTCCTCCTGCACCTATTGTCCATTGACAATTCCCCTCATGATTTTGTACACCTCTATAAGATCAGCCCTCATCCTCCTGTGCATCAAGAATTAGAGACCCAGCCGACTCAACCTCTCCCTGCAGCTCACACCCTCTAGTCCTTTGTGTCTATCTTCTCCACAGATGCTGCCTGACCTTTCCCCCCACACAGGGGAGCGGGGGGGTGAGTGGGAAAGGGGGTGAATGAGTGGGGAGGGGGGAGAGGGGGAGGGGAGGGTGAGAGCGCCGCACCGACCTGGGGGCCGCCGAGCATCGGGGAACCGCCTCGAGTCAACCGTCCGCCCACCGTGCGCCGTGACGTTCGTCCGTCCGTCCGCCCTGCGCCGTGACGTCGATCAGTCCGCCTGCCCGCCCTGCGCCGTGACGTCGGTCAGTCCGCCCGCCCTGCGCAGTGACGTCGGTCAGTTCGCCCGCCCGCCCTGCGCCGTGACGTCGCCAGTGCGCGGGGCGGGGGGAGGCTGGGCTGAGCGCGAGCTGCAGCTGCAGACTTTGCTGGTTTTAAATCGGAGGCGGATACAAGAATGGCGGAGAAACTCAGCGGGGAACGCTGAGAGAAACAGAAGGGATTGGTGACGTTTCGGGGGGTCGAGGCCCTTTTTCAGACTGAAGGTAGACACAAAATGCCGGAACAGGAACTTTGTCATAGATGTTGCACAAAAACGCTGGAGAAACTCAGCGGGTGAGGGAGGCGGCGTGTGTGGAGCGAAGGAATGGGCCACGTTTCGGGTCAAGACCCTTCTTTCTTCTAACTGTTTTTCCCGAGTCACAGATGTAATGTCTTGTGTGGGACCCTGTTGTGACTCGCGCAATGAATGCACGTCCGACATCTTGTGAGAAGAGTTTATTGCCAACTCACAGAAACTTCTAGAAGGTGACGTGTTGTCAGTCACGAGACGCAGGCGCACTCACCAGCTTCTCCTCCTGGCCTCAAGGTGGCGCTGGCATTGACATCACATCTCCCCCTTCAACTTTATTTACATTACCATAGAGTCACAGTGTGGAAACGGGCCCTTCAGGCCCTTATGAATAAGGGGTCGGACATTTAGAACGGTGACCAGGAAAATCTTTTTCACCCAGAGAGTTGTGAATCTTGGTTTCCTGGTCCTCCAAAAATGGAATTTAAAGTGGAGATGGTGGAGGGTGGATTTAAGGTTCTTGGGGGGAAAAAAGAGCTACCTTAAATATAGTGTATGGTAGATTTATCTGTGGAATTCTCTGCCTTCAGAAGGCAGTGGAGGCCAATCCAGGGGAGACGGGCTGAATGCTTAAGGAAGAACTGCAGATGCTGGGGAAATTATGCTCGACTAATCTTCTGGATTTTTTTGAGAATGTAACTAGGAAAATGGACAAGAAAGAGCCAGTGGATGTAGTGTACCTGGACTTTCAGAAAGCTTTTGATAAGGTCCCACATAGGAGATTAATGGGCAAAATTAGAGCACATGGTATTGGCGGTAGGGTATCCTTGACCGCCCGGGGTACTGATGGTGGATGATCAGTCATGATCATATTGAATGGTGGTTCTGGCTTGAAGGGCTGAAAGGCCTACTCCTGCACCTAATGTCTATGTTACCTTCTCCCAACTAACAGTGGTCTATTCTACATTTTCCTTGAACTCCAATCTCTTTGTCCTGTTTTCACTCCTTACACTTCCTTACCTCTGTATCTCCTATCAGACTGAAAAAGAGCGCCGGCCCGAAATGTCACGCATTCCTTCTCTCCACAGACGCTGCCAGACCTGCTGAGTAACTCCAACACTGTGTGACCTTCTTCCCATGATGCACACCACCCCCCCATGTAACTCTGTGCCGTGGCAGGGGGTGGGGCCGGCAGTCCCCCTCGGAATGGCTGTACATACATACGTGCGTGCGGCTGACGTCACGGTGCAGGATGGGCAGTTCGATGCGGTTCCCGGATGCTCGACGCCATTCTCACCCCCTCCCCACTGTCCCAACCCTACTTACCCCACCCCCCCACTTACCCCCCTCACTCACCCCTTCATCCCATCTTCCGCCCCTCACTCCCTCCCTCACTTCTGTCCCCTTCGCCTTACCTCCCTTCAAGCACAAGTAATGTTCACACGTTAGTGATGTCCTGTTTGCCAGCATGTTGACCCTCTGTGTTCCCCTCCTGTAGGGTTTAGGAGCCGCTGCTGTGAACAGGGAGACGGGGACATGAGCAGCCATTGAGGGCGGCTAGGGTGCCTGTGTGCGGGCTGAGCTTCGAGGGGCTGAGCTTCGGTGGATGACCACATGACAGAGCACAACAAGGAGAAGCGTTATGAGTGCGACGTGTGTGGCAAGGCCTGGACGCACGCATGCAAGCTGGAGATTCACCGGCGGGTGCACACGGGAGAACGCCCCTTCGACTGCTCCAACTGCGGCAAGAAATTCCCCCGCTACGAGTCCCTGCTGCGGCACAAGCGCGTGCACTCCGGCGAGAGGCCCTTCACTTGCTCTGACTGCGGCGAGAGCTTCAAGGTAGCGGATAGCCTGAAGGTCCACCGGCGGTTGCACACGGGCGAGAAGCCCTATGGGTGCTCCACCTGTGGCGAGACCTTTACCCAGTTGTCGGGGCTGTCGGTGCACCGGCGGGTGCACAGCAATGAGCGGCCCTTCACCTGCTCCGACTGCGGCAAAGGCTTCAAATTGTCCACGCAGCTGAAGATGCACAGACGTCTGCACACCGGTGAGCGGCCCTACACCTGCAGCGACTGCGGCAAGGGCTTCACCCGCTCCACCAGCCTGCAGATGCACCAGCGCACCCACACCGGCGAGCTCCCCTACACCTGCGCCCAGTGCGGCAAGGGCTACACCTACTCTGCCAGGCTGCGGGAGCATATGCGCATCCACACCGGCGAGCGTCCCTACACCTGCTCCCAGTGCGGCAAGAGCTACACCCTCTCCAACAGCCTGCTGGTGCACCAACGCATCCACACCGGCAAGTACCCCCACACCTGCGCCCAGTGCGGCAAGGGCTTCACCCACTCCTCCACCCTGCTGTCCCACCAGCGGGTGCACTCCGGCGACCGTCCTGTCCCCAGCCCGGTGTGCGGAGAGAGCTTTACCATGGCCTCCCACGCCCTGTCTCACCAGCCCTACAACTGCCCGTACTGCGGTGAGGCGTTTGACAGCTCGCGTGGGTTGCGGCAGCACCGGCGGGCCCACGCCGGCGAGCACCTGCTCCCACTGCAACAAGCGTCTCAAGAGCGCACGGGGGCTGCGGGAGCACCAACGGATACACACCAGAGAGAGACCCTTTGTGTGCACTGAGTGTGGCAAGGGTTTCACCCGCATGTTCAGCCTGTGGCAGCACCAGCGTACCCATAGCGATGAGCGTCCCTTTCCCTGCCTGTCCTGTGGTAAGGGCTCCACCCACCTTGACCACCTGCTGGAGCACCAGCGAGTCCACACCGGCCAGCGCCCCTTCACCTGCCCGCTCTGTGGCAAGGCCTTTGCCCACTCCAGCCTGCTGGCACACCGCGACATGGATAGGCACTGTTTAGGTAGACATAAAATGCTGGAAGGAATGGGTAAAGTTTCAGGTCGAGACCCTTCTTCAGTCTCGACCCGAAACATCACCCTTTCCTTCTCTCCAAAGATGCTGCTTGTCCCGCTGAGTTACTCCAGCATTTTGTCCTTTTTTCAAAACAAGTATCAGCAGTTCCTTGGTTTTTGAACCATTCTGGTTAACCATCTCTGCACCTTCCCCAAAGCCTCCACATCAGTCCTGTAATTGAGTAACCAGAACTGTATGCAATACTATGCTACCTGACCAATGTCCCTTAAAGCTGCACATATACATTCCTCTCTCCTTATCTCACACCCCTTTATCTCCTTATTTTCTCTCGCCTCTGTCACTTACTCCACTCATCTGCCGATCACCCCCTCATCTGTTAACATAGTGTCAGTCTGAAGAAGGGTCCCAACCCGAAATGTTACCTATCCATGTTCTCCACAGATACTGCCTGACCCACTGAGTTACTTCAGCACTCCGTGAAATGTCACCTATCCATGTTCTCCACAAATGCTGTCTGATGCGCCGAGTTAATGCAGCATTTCCTGTTAGAGTGATACAGTGTGGAAACAGGCACTTCAGCCCAACTGGCCCACACCTCCCAACATGTCCCAACTACACTAGTCCCACCTGCCTGCGTGTGGTCCACATCCCTCCAAACCTGTCCTATCCATGTACCTGTCTAACTGTTTCTTAAATGTTGGGATAGTCCCAGCCTCAACTACCTCCCCTGGCAGCTTGTTCCATACACCCACCACCTTTTGTGTGAAAAAGTTACCCCTCAGATTCCTATTATATCTTTTTCCCTTCACCTTGAACCCATGTCCTCTGGTCCTCGATTTCCCCCTCTCTGGGCAAGAGATTGTGTGCATCTAGGACCTGTGGACTTTAACACCGTGAAGTCCGCGGTTTCGGGTAAGAAGAGGCCGACTCGGGAGCTCCATGCTGCAGAGTGTTCCAATCCGTCCCGACGCTGGAGTTTCCATCATCCTGACGCGAGGGTTTCGGATTGTGTTCTGTGCATGATTCCAGCATCTGCAGTTTCTAGTGTCTCCCTCACCTATATTCACCCATCACTTCTGAAGAAGGGTCTCAACCTGAAACGTCACCCATTCGTTCTCTCTAGAGATGCTGCCTGTCCCGTTGTGTTACGCCAGCATTTTGTGTCAACCTATCACTATCCAGCCACCATCTCTCTTTTGCAGCTTCCTCCCCCACCCTCTCCAATCAGCCTGACTCAAAACATCGTCCATTCCCTCTAAAGCAGTGGAGGAACTCAGTGGGTCAGGCCGCATCTGAAGAGGGAAGGGCATCTAAGGCGACCACTCCCACCTCTCCTTTCCAATTTTCTCCACCCCCCAAACCAAGCAGTCTGAAGAAGGGTCCTGACCTAGAATGTTGCCTGTCCATGCTCTCCTGAGGTGCAAGTTACTCCAGGAGATTGTGTCTCTTTTTGTAAACCATCATCTGCTGTTCCTGTATCTAGACTGGGCGTGCAGTTCACCCTACATTTGCGCTCGGTCCGCCAAAGCCTGCAGAATCTCCTGGTTGCCAACCAATTTAACTCCCCTTCCCAGTCCCACACTGATCTTTCTGTCCTGGGCCTCCTCCATTTCCAGAGTGAGGTGACACGCAAACTGGAGGAACAGCACCTCATAGCTTACAGCCCAATGACATGAACATTGAATTCTCCAAATTAAATAGACACTCTACCCACCCCCCCCTCCCTTCCTAATCAAGTGCTGGAGTCTGTCCCGACCCCATCTCTTTTTTCCAGCTTTCTCCCCCGACTCCATCAGTCCAAAGAAGGGTCCAGACCCGACACGTCACCTGTCCATTCCCCTCCAAAGTGCCGGTTGAACTCAGCAGGTCCGCCATCCGTGGTGGGAAACGGATGGAGAAGTGTTCCCAATATAAGCCCTCCTTGGCCCTGTCGAGAATGTGGTGTCTATTCTTGGGATGGGAGGCAAGGTCCGAGCCGACCAGTCATCGACATCATCCCCCACCCCCCCGTGGGCCATCTCTTCGTCATTCCTCTGCTCGCTGGCGAAAGGCGTCAGGATAAATCCAGAGTCACCGCTTCCCTTCCCTCGGCCGTTCCCCCTCAACTCTGAACGGTGGGATGTCGCTCTCCGTCCTTGGACGTCCGCAAGACTCCGGCTTTGCTAAACAAGGACTTTTGCTTGTTAACCCGCTGGAGGCAAGTTGTATTCCAATGAAATCTTTTTTTAAGCAAAAAAAATGTAGGTAAGTCCCCAAATAATCAGTGTCAACTGGGTAGCGCCACCAGCACAGTCTGTCTGTCGCTTCTACTGTTTTTATTATTTTAAGTATGTTTTTAAAGTATGTTTTAGTGTTTCTTGGCTTGTTTAATGTGGGGGGGAGGGGGAATTGGGGGAAACACTTTTTCAGTCACTTACCTTGACGGAGATGAGATTTTTCTCCGTGTCGTATCTCCGTTCCCCCTGCGGCCTAACAACATGGAGTGGTGCAGCCTTTCCTGATGACCGGCCCAGAGCTTCATGCCGCATGCGCGCGGACTTTAACATCGCGGAGCCTGTGATCCTTTGCTGAGGATCGCCTGTGAAGAGCTCCAACCGCGGGGCCTAGTGGACTTTAACACCGTGAAGCCCGCGGTCTCCGGTAAGAAGAGGCCGACTCGGGAGGTCCATGCTGCAGAGTGTTCCAATCCGTCCCGACGCTGGAGTTTCCATCATCCCAACGCGAGGGTTTCGGACATCGGACCGTCGGCAGCGATTACCGCGGCGGGTTCAACAGCCCTGACCACGGGTGAACAAACGAGGAAGATGATTGAACTTCCATCACAGTGAGGAATATGGATTCCACTGTGGTGGATGTTTATGTTAAATTTTATTTTATGTGGCTGTGTGTCTTGTTGCTTTTTACTTAGTATGTCTGTATGGTAACTCAAATATCACTGTGCCTTAATTGGTGCATGTGACAATAAATTCAAACTTGAACTTGATGAGCTTTCCTCAAGATATTTAAAAAAAAGAATAATGCTAACTGATTGTGCACGATTGTGACGGCTTGATTTCAAAGGCCGGGCGGGGCATTTCTTGAGGGATTTGGGGGGGTTGGAAGAGGTTTCTTTTGTGTTTTTCCCCTCAGTTGTGGTCTAGAGAGGCCCGTCGGGGCTAGGATGCGCAGGAGGGGCTGAACTCGGATTGAGGCTTGGAAAGCTAAACTCGCCTCCCCTGCCACAATCTGCGGGGAGAATGCAGTGGTCTCCCTGCCAAAACGGGCAATTCGGCCCCTCTTCCGTGCTACCCCAGGCTTTCTCCAACACAGCCTTGCACTGTTCAGCACTGGATATTGCATTTATTGCATTTGTCATCACTTTATGTACACTGTTTGCTCTGGCAGCTGTGTGTGAACGGGTGATTTAATCGCCTCCTGGTCGATATGCAGAACAAACTATTGAAGCATCTGGAACACAATTCACCTGGGTTGCTGCAGCTGAAACATCAAACTACTACCCTGTTGAGCCCCGTAAGTCCCACAGCACAGAACCACGCAGCCATGACTATCGAACCTAGTCCCACATGCCCGCATCTGGCCCCTAACCCTCTCTGCCTTTCCTACCCATGCCTTTAGAAGGGAGTTGAGGAATTTCTTTAGCCGGAGGGTGGTGAATCTGCAGAATTCATTGCCACAGACGAGGCCAAGTCTCCGGGTATTGTTTAGATTTTAGAGATTATGCGCAGAAACAGGCCCTTCGGCCGACCGAGTCCTTGCTGCCCAGTGCTCCATCCTACACACATTAGGGACAATTTTACAGAAGCCAATTAACCTACAAACCTGCACGTCTTTGTACCTGGAGAAAACCCACGCAGGTCATGGGGAGAACGTACAAACTCCGCACTGGCAACACCCGTAGTCAGGATGGAACCTGGGTTTCTGTCCCTGTGAGGCAGCAACTCTACCGCTGCACCACCGTCCCGCGCCTTTTAAAGCGGAGATTGACAGGTTCCTGATTAGTTCGGGTGTCAGAGGTTATGGAGAGAAGGCAGGAGAATGGGGTTGACTGGGAAGGATAGATCAGTCATGATTGAATAATGGAACAGCCTCGATGAGCCGAATGGCCTAATTATAATTGTAATCATAATCATCAGAGTTCCAGGCTCAGCACCAGGCCCACAACCTCCACGATGCAAACAGCGGGAGAGAGAAAACGGAATTATAGACCAGTTAGCCTGACATCGGTGGTGGGGAAGATGCTGGAGTCAATCATAAAAGATGAAATGGCCGCACATTTGGATAGCAGTTACAGGATCGGTCCGAGTCAGCATGGATTTACGAAGGGGAGATCATGCTTGATTAATTTTCAGGACATTTTTTGGGGATGTAACTAGGAAAACGGAAAAGGGAGAGCCAGTGGATGTAGTGGACCTGGACTTTCAGAAAGCATTTGATAAGGTCCTACATAGGAGATTAGTGGGCAAAATTAGGGCACATGGTATTGGGGGTTGGGTGCTGACATGGATAGAAAATTGGTTGGCTGACAGGAAACATAGTAAGTATTAACGGGTCCCTTTCAGAATGGCAGCCAGTGACTAGTGGGGTACCGCAAGGCTCGGTGCTGGGACCGCAGCAATTTACAATATGCATCAATATACATTAGCAAATTTGCAGATGACACAAAGCTGGGTGGCAGCGTGAACTGTGAGGAGGATGCTATGAGAATGCAGGGTGACTTGGACAGGTTGGGTGAGTGGGCAGATACATGGCAGATGCAGTTTAATGTGGATAAATGTGAGGTTATCGACTTTGGTAACAAAGAAAAGTAAGGCAGATTACGGCGTCAAGTTGGGAAAAGGGGAAGTAGAATGGGATCTGGGGGTCCTTGTACATCAGTCACTGAAAGTAAGCATGCAGGTACACTCTCTAACTTCTACAGGTGCACAGTAGAGAGCATGCTGATCGGTTGCATCGTGGCTTGGTTCGGCAACTTGAGCGCCGTGGAGAGGAAAAGACTATAAAAAGTAGTAAACACTGCCCAGTCCATCATCGGCTCTGACCTCCCTTCCATCGAGGGGATCTATCGCAGTCGCTGCCTCAAAAAGGCTGGCAGCATCATCAAGGACCCACACCATCCTGGCCATACACTCATCTCCCTGCTATCTTCAGGTAGAAGGTACAGGAGCCTTTGAGGACTGCAACGACCAGGTTCAGGAACTTCCCCACAGCCATCAGGCTATTAAACTTGGCTCGGTCAAAACTCTGAACAATAATACCCCTTTTTCTGTTATTTGCACTTTTTTCAATTTATTTATTCATGTGTGTATTTACGTTTATAATGGTATATGGACACACTGATCTGTTTTGTAGTCAATGCCTACTATGTTCTGTTGTGCTAAGCAAAGAAAGAATTTCATTGTTCTGTCAGGGACACATGACAACTCTTTTGACTTTGACTTGGCTTTCAAGTCAGAGCTAGATAGGGTTCTTAAAGATAGAGGTGTCAGGGGATATGGGGAGAAGGCAGGAATGGGGTACTGATTGGGGATGATCAGCCATGATCACAATGAAGTGGCGGTGTTGACTCGAAGGGCCGAATGGCCTACTCCTGCACCTATTGTCTATTGCTGGGTCCTAGTGCTCCCCCCTCCTACAGTGATGGGTCTTCCCCTTCTCCCTCTTTTAACCAGGTTACCCCGACCACACACCCGCTAGTTCAAATTTCCCACGGTTTATTTTGGATTTTTATTTTACAGAGGTGCCGGAGCGGCACTCCGGCAGCACTGCACCCCTGCTTCTGTGTCATTAAAGAAGTCAATCTGGATCTCTCCTTTTGCAATTGGCAACTTTAAAACATGAATTGACCATTTGTCCTTCAGCCTTTTTATCATCTCTCCTATTTCCTCCGCTGTTGCTGGAGGTCTAGTAGCAGCGGTCAAGTGTGACCCAGAAGTGTCTCCCATCTCTAATCAATCCCTCTGGTTTTGAGAGAGGTGGATCATTATTCGTAATCCCAGAACTTCAAAGAACGAATAAGGGGTCACTGTTAATTGTTCGAGTTTATTCAACTTACCACTCCAGCTATCACCAATAACACTTCCATGGCAAATATTAATTGTGCTTCCATCTTGCCAAACCATTTCATTTTTAGTAGGATAGAGATAGCATATAACTTGCCCCATCCGGCCACTCTCCATTTGATCGATTATCTAGATTACCACAAATATTTTCTGGACATTGGTCATCTCCATTCTTTTTTATTACCACATCCTGGTAATCCCGGTGGAACAATGGGATTTCCTATCTGTTCCCGATGTCTTTTGGTCTTTTTTTTTGGCAATGTTCTTTCTTATCTGCATCTTTCCCTCCTGGACCACCTGTTTCTTTTACTCAGGCCTCCCTCTATCAATAGGATCAAATTTCTCCGATCTTTACTCCATCTGCAAACCTCAAAGCCACCTTTCAGTTTCTATAGCGCGCTTTACGCACCTGCTTCCATTTATCTTCTCTGCAATCTTGCCTCAACCCTCATAGGTATCTTGGCTCAGCGTAAGTCACCGGCCGGATAGCTGGGTTGCCGGGACTCTCCCTTCTCTGGGAAACGCCTTGTCCCTCTTTCGGTGGGGACTATTTTATCATTGCCTTTAATTTCCCCTTGTAATCGTTCAAATCCCGTTACAATTGTGATCATGCCGACTACACCAAATTCTGTGGAAGAAATTAATTTAGAGGGAAATTAAAGGAAAACTAAAAATAACAGACTTTGCAGGTTTGCCTCAAGAGACTTTATTGCATGATATCATGGAGAGATGGTGGCAGTAAACTGCCCACCAGTTCTCTGACTTCACAGCAGAATTAGCTGACAGTTATACTGACAGTTATAAAAGTTGTTTACTGTTGATGGATACTACTCTACGAACATATTCTATCAACTACACGGTTACCAATGATTTCATAAGCATAACATATTTTTCGCTTATGTTAATCTTATTCAACAACAGAGGGTTAACACAAGTCAAACACAATACAAGGGCATCTTGACATTATTCTATCTCACCTTTCAGGCGGTCCACGCCACCATCCCGTCTCCAAGCCAATCATAAGTACCCTTTCCTTAACTTATTCAGTTCCAATCAAAATTAAGTAAGGAAGGATATTAATTTTTCTTCCACACCGCCGGTGCACCTGCAGCCTCGACGAATTGAAAATTTCTTGCCACAGGTGGAGTATGCACTCGCTGGTGGACCTTCAGGTCATACCCTGTCTTGAAGTCCTTGCAGCAGTCGGAGCAGCCGAAGGGCCTGGTGAAGGGACGGTCGCCGGTGTGCACCTGTTGATGGGATAGCAGCTTTGGGGAACGGGTGAAGCCCTTCCCGTACTTGGCATAGGTGAAGGGGTGCTCAACGGTATGTGTGTGCCAGTGCTCCAGCAGGCTGTAGATGCGGGTGTAGGTCTTGCCACAGGTGGAGTAGGTGAAGGGCATCTCGCCGAAGTGCACGCGGTTGTGCCGCAGCAGGGCCTCGTAGCAGGTGAAGTTCATGCTGCACCCCGAGCAGTCGAAGGGGAGTTCTCCCGTGTGCACCCACCGGTGGGTCTCCAGCTGGATCGGGTGCTGCCAGGCCTTGCCATACACATCGCACTCACAATGCTTCTCCTTGTTGTGCCCCGCCATCTGGTCCTCCACCAAAGCTCAGCCCCTCGAAGCTCAGCCCCCACACCGGGCAGATTGGGGGGGGGGCTCACCGGCACCCTGGCCGCCCTCAATGGCTGTTCATGTCTCCGTCTCTCCGTCCACAGCAACGGATCCTAAACACTGCAGGAGTGTTTGAAGGGAGGGGGGGAAGTGGGGAAGGGGGAAGCAGGGGAGGGGGGGGAAGGGAGTGGGGGGGGGGGGGGGGGTAAGCAGGGGGTGGTTGAGAGAGCGGTGAATGGGGGGGAGCACCGCACCGACTTGGGGGCGCCGAACATCCGGGAACATTGAGCCGCCTGCCTGCCCGCACATCCGCCCGCCCTACGCCGTGAACTCAGCCGCACACATGGACGACACCTACGACCGGCGCCCTGACATCACCGCCAATCCGAGGGGGGCTGCTGGCCCCACCCACTGCCATTGTGCAGAGTCACATGGGGCGGAGTGCATCATGGGAAGAAGATCACACAGTGCTGGAGTCACTCAGCGGGTCGGGCAGCATCTGTGGAAAGAAGGAATGCGTGACATTTCGGGTCGACACCTTCAGTCTGATGGGAGGTACAGAGATAAGGAAGTGTAAGGAGTGAAAACAGGACAAAGAGAATTGAGTTCAAGGAAAATGTAGAATAGATCATAGTTGGATAGATCAATGGGAGGCCACCATCGGCTCCAAAGTCAAAAAACCCCAACAGAGGATGTACTTCCTGCGGCAGCTGAGAAAACACAATCTGCCGCAGGCAATGATGGTCCAGTTTTATCCTGCCGTCGTAGAGTCTGTCCTCACCTTCTCCATCATGGTCTGTATATCCATTTGTGCTCTCGCAGCCCCTGTGCACTCTCTGAAACAGTGGGAGCAGCAGCTCGCCGGCGTGGGTCCGCCGGTGCTGCCGCAACCCCCGCGAGCTGTCAAACTCCTCACCGCAGTACGGGCAGTCGTAGTGCTGGCCACTGGTGTGCATGCTCTGGTGAGACAGGGCATGGGAGGCCATGGCAAAGCGCTCTCCACACTCCGGGCTGTGGACGGGACGGTTGCCGGCGTGCACCCGCTGGTGGGACAGCAGCTTGGTGGAGCAGGTAAAGCCCTTTTCGCACTGGGCGCAGGTGAAGGGGTGCTCGCCAGTGTGGGTGAGCTGGTGCTCCAGCAGGTGATGGGACTGGGTGAAGCTCTTGCCGCAGTCGCTGCAGGTATAGGGCCGCTCCCCGGTGTGCAGGCGCCTGTGCATCTTCAGGTTCGTGGACGTCTTGAATCCTTTGCTGCAGTCGCTGCAGGTGTAGGGCCGCTCCCCGGTGTGCAGGCGCCAGTGCATCTTCAGTTCCGTGGACGACTTGAAGCCTTTGCTGCAGTCGGAGCAGGTGAAGGGCCGTTCACTGCTGTGCACCCGCCGGTGGATCTTCAGCTCATACATCGTCTTGAAGCTCTTGCCGCAATCAGTGCACCCATAGGGCATCTCGCCCGTGTGCACCCGCCGGTGGATCTTCAGCTGGTGTGCCCTCTTGAATTCCTTGCCGCAGTCGGAGCAAACGTAGGGGCTGTGGAAGGGACGATCGCTGGCGTGCATCCGCTGGTGCACCAGCAGGATTTTGGAGCGGGTGAAGCCCTTGCCGCAATCGCTGCAGATGTAGGGCCGCTCTCCGGTGTGCATGCGCCTGTGCATCAACAGATCCGGTGACGACTTGAAGCCTTTGCCACAGTCGGAGCAGGTGAAGGGCCGCTCACTGCTGTGGACCCGCCGGTGGACCCGCAGCCCCGACAACTGGGTAAAGCCTTTGCCACAGGTGGAACAGCCATATGGCTTCTCACCCGTGTGCACCCTCCGGTGTTTCTTTAGCTCATGTGCCGTCTTGAAGCTCTTGCTGCAGTCGGAGCAGCCGAAGGGGCGTTCTCCCGTGTGCACCCGCCGGTGGATCTCCAGCTGGCTCGGGCACTGCCAGGCCTTGCCACACACATCGCACTCATAACGCTTCTCCTTGTTGTGCCCCGTCATGTGGTCCTCCACCGATGCTCAGCCTCTCGTAGCTCAGCCCGCACACTGAGCAGATGAGGGGGCGGGCTCACCGTCGTCCTGGCCGCACTCAATGGACGCTCACGTCCCCGTCTCTCCGTCCACAGCAACGGCTCCGAAACCCTGCAGGAAGGGAACACAGAGGGCCAACAAGCTGGCAAACAGGACATTACTAACGCGTGAACATTACTAGTGCTTGGGGGGGGGAGGAAGGGGGTCAAAGAATGAGGGGATGAAGGGGTGAGTGAGGGGGGTAAGTGGGGGTGAGTGGGGGGTAAGTAAGGGTTGGGTCAGTAGTTTCGGGTCGAGACACTTCAGTCTGTTGGGAGGTACAGTGTAAGGAGTGAAAACAGGACAAAGAGAATGGAGTTCAAGGAAAATGTAGAATAGATCATTGTTAGATGGAAGAAGGTAACATAGACAATAGGTGCAGGAGTAGGCCATTCGGCTCTTCGAGCCAGCACCGCCATTCAATATGATCATGACTGATCACCCAGAATCAGTACCCCGTGCGGTCAAGGGTGACAATGCACAAATGGGGCTACATCGAGGGTATAACAACCTGTGACTGGCGCACAGACCCAGACAATGCAAAACCTGCAATGCCCATTGCTGGATAATCCATGTACTACTGCTGACCTTGCACTTAACACTCCAATAGCACAACGATGTGTACAGCAGTGGCGAGCCACTATATAGCATAAGGACACGAAACAAGAAGTACCCCGTTCCTGCTTTCTCCCCATATCCCTTGATTCCATTAGCCCGAAAGGCTAAATCTAAATCTCTCTTGAAAACATCCAGTGAATTGGCCTCCACTGCCTTCTGTGGCAGAGAATTCCACAGATTCACAACTCTCTGGGTGAAAAACGTTTTCCTCATCTCAGCCCTGTGCCGACCCCTTATTCTTTAACTGTGACCCCCTGATTCTGGACTCCCCCAAAAGAGGAACATCGACAAGTAGCCAAGTGTTCCGAAACATGAAACGTTGCCCATATTTTTCCCCCAGCACTTCGTGCCTATCTTTGGCAGACACAAGGAACTGCAGATGCTGGTTCATACACAAAAAGACACCGAGTGCTGGAGTAACATAGTAGGTCAGGCAGCATCTCTGGTCAACGTGGATAGGTGATGTTTCAGGTCTGCAGAAGGGTCGTGACCCAAATAATGTCCCCTATCCGTGTTCTCCACAGACGCTGCCTGGCCCGCTGAGTGACTCCAGCACTCTGTGACCTTCTTCCCATGCCGCCCCCCCACGTAACTAAAATGAATGGCGGTGCTGGCTCGAAAGGCCGAATGGCCTCCTGCACCTATTTTCTATGTTTCTATGATTCCCCTCCCGCTCACTACCTCACCCCCACTCCCCTCCCCCCCCCCCCCCCCCCACTCCGCTCCTCCCCTTCAAACTATTTCAGTGTCATTCACCCTTGAGTCTTTATCACGAGATATAATTCACCCTCGACTGAATTTTCTTATGTTATTTGGTAATTTTCGTCTTATTCTCCCGTGTGTATAATTTTATATAGAATTTATTTTGTCACGCAAGCAAAAAACATAAATTAACTAATTTCTCAAGTGTTTTATTCACCTTTTTGAATATCCTATAATACAGTAAATTTGGGAAATATCCTGTTACTTTGAAATTAGAAAATTAGGTAGAGAGAAAAAAACATCAAATTTCCAGCTCCACTGCCATTAAAACCAATAAGAGCTCACTCACCACTTCAATGGCAATGCCTTTATTTAAGTCTCTCTCTCTCGCTGCCTCTCTCTCTCTATTTTTCTATTTCTGTTTCGCTCTCTTTCTCACTCTCCCTGTCTCTCTGTCTTTCTCTCTGTCTCTGTCTCTCTCTGTCTCTCTGTCTCTCTCTATCTCTCTGTGTATATCTGTCTCTTTATCTTTTCTTTCTGTCTCTATCTGTCTCTCTATCTGTCACTTTCTAACTGTCACTCTCTCTGTCTCTCTCTGTCTCTCTGTCTCCTCTGACCCCGTCTCAATTTCAATTTCAATTTTTTCAATTAAAAAACTTTATTGGCATGATAAAAAATACATCGTTATATTGCCAAAGTATAAAACATGACATACATATTTAAAATGCATAAGTATAAATACAAGTATACAGTGCATGGATAGACATGTCCCTGTACATAAACTCGCAATAGACGTATAGCCCTTTATTGATTGCTACACGTTCTTGCAGCTGTAAGCAGTACAAAAGAATAGCAAGTTTAGCAATTCAATATTAATTTCTTAGTGTCAGTTAATATCAGTGTGTACGTGCTTCTGCATATTGGTCATTCACCGTCTCTCAGGTTATGGCATGCTGTTACGTATTGTGCACCAAGATGTGCATTATTTCCTTCACCAAGGATTATTCTTAGTTTTGATGTATCATCTAGTTCTTTAAAATCAGGGGTTGCCAGACTGAGTTTGTCAAAGTATGTTTTTCTTGTTTTGTCAATTTTTTTGCATTTTAGGGGGAAGTGCATCTCTGTTTCAACCTCATCTGTCAAACAGTGGCCACATATTCTATTTTCTCTTGGTTGCCATAATCTCTTCTGTCTTCCTTTTTCAACTGCCAAATAGTGGTCCCTTAACCTGTATTTGGCAAGGGTCTGTCTCTTCTTTATGTCTCTAACAGTTGAGAGATAGTCTGCCAATTTATAATCTCTTTTTAGGGCACGGTAACATTCTAATCTGCTTTGGCTTTTGGTTTCTTTATCCCAATGTTCCAAATACGTTTCTTTACATTGTTTGATAATTTGGTTCACTCTAAGTGGTGATTGGGGATTGGTATTGATCTGAGGCTGGTCAGGGTTTAACTGGATAGGGTTTAACTGAATCGGGGTAGTTAGTCTCAGTACCAACTGACACAGGGAACTCTTTTCTGGGCTCCCCTCTTGTGTTTTAAGGGCTTTAAATTGGAGGGTATCTGGGGGGCTAGATTTAAGGTGATTCCAAAAATTTAGTGCTCTTTTCTGGATATTTATTATCAGTAGGTATCTGCCTAATTCCACCCTACATGTGTTTGTTGGTGTTTTCCTTTGGATACGGAGGATGTTCCGACAAAATTCCGCATGCAGGGCCTCCGTTGTATGTTTTTCCCATTTACTATAACTATGGTGACTGAGCGGACCCCATACTTCACTACCATAAAGCGCAATAGGCTGGATTACACTTTCAAATATTTAAAGCCAGATTTTAATTGGAATTTGGATGTTGTAGAATAGTAAGATTAAATGAGAACTTACCAGTTTGAAGTTTGATCATTATTTTATGAGGAGTTATGATGAGGGATTACGTGAAGAAATCACAGATAACAGTTGTTGAACTAACATAGTAAGATTATAGATGACTAAAACTACCAGATGATCATTATGTTACGAGGGTAGGGGGCGGAGGGCATGTAATCCTTCATCGTAACTCCTCATAAAATAACGATCAAACTTCAAACTGGTAAGTTCTCGTTTAATCTTACTATTTTACTTCGGAGTCACGTGAGTGACTACATGAAGACTTTGAAGGTCTGTGATTTCATGCCGTGGAAAAACGAGTCCACACAATCACAACTGTATCAGTTGACCATAGATGAGGGAAACATCATAATGCATACACACATGACATAGATTTAAAAACATGCTGATGCTGATAAAGAACAAACAATAATAACAGTAACCCCTCTCAACCGAGGGGAACTATGAATTCAACCTAAATAGAGTTGGCAAATACCCCTGGTCTGGCAATGGGTTAAAATAAATATTGGATACCTTGTTTGTTAGACCATCCTGCAGTTGACAGGATGTGGTCCAGAGGACCGCACATAACCCTTGCTGCTGGAGTTGTGGTGGAGTGAGATTAGAAATCAGTATCTACTCCTGTGTAAGCCAAACCTCGCATAACCACCTGGAGATGGCCTGAACTAGTATCAGAGCCTCTAAGGCTCCAGATGAACTTGACGTAATGATGTAAACATCAACATGACCACATGTAACCAAAGGTGCATGGGGTATGTAAACATGAATTATGATATTGCAGGTGTAATGATCCTGTCTATTTGCAATTTATGTAATGACTGGACCCGTGTGCTGAGGGCAGCGCCAGGGAATAACCTACCTATGAGAGCCGAACCAAAGATAGAGATATAGCTGGAGCCCCATGGTGAATAAATGTTAACACAATGTCAATATCCCATACTTCTGTGTACTTGGGTCTGGAGGAACTTGTGTTAATGATATCCTAAATACTGGACACCAGAGGGTGAAACCCAAGAGAGCGGGTCCCACCCTGCAGCAACTATGATGAGAAGCACGTTGGGTACAGTTAATGGGACTATGACTTAATTTATTGTCAAAGACCCATAGAAATGAACTCTAAGACGTCAGTGTCCATGCCATATTATGTGTAACGTAACATTTAACAGAAAAAACGCTCCCCATCTCCTGAAGAGGCAAAGTACTGCTTTTTTGTTGCTATCCCTGCATTCTGCAGTGAGACATACATGGATCATTCTGACAGCCCGAGCCACAGGAGCCGTCTTCTCAGATTCTGTAAAGCAATGAATTGATTAATCATGTAGAGGCTGATTCCCCGAATCCCAGGCTGAACCAGCAAAGTTTTATGTTTAGAACCCCATATAAGGTTCTATATTATTCCCAACATTTCCGGTAGGCCAGTCAGACAGTACGAGAAACCTGAATGCGGGATCTTGCTGAATATTGCAAGCCCCGACTGATGAGGCAAAACGGAGAACCACATAAAAGAACATTCCTCCCCTGTGTAGCGAGAATGAGCCTGCATGCAAACATATCGATATTGGGTGCCATCGAGCCATAGGTCTTAAAATGCTTTGTGATCCAACATCCATACTGTGTTGCCATTGACGTTGCATGATGATACACCAGCGCCAAAAGAGGTTGGGTACATTATGACAGGATACTTTGACTTTATAGCATCCATATGACTAACACATGCCACCACCACAGTGTATCACCTTGGACTGAGCATGCAGGTTTTGCATATTCGCACAATAACCCTTTAACCCATAGTATGCACCTAGTGTCTATAGGTAGTTAATACCAATAACTGAAGAATTGGTGATTCATACAAATTCCATCCGCCTTCGTTACTAGAGATGGCATTCGTGATTTTCCATCTTAGTTCTAGCACGTGTAAGTAATATAACTGAAGATAATATGACCAAAACTACTGGAGCAATGCTGAATATAGTTCGACCACCATTGTGACTTTGGTAGCTTCAGCTAATAATAGCATAGGTCTGTTAACAATGACCTATATGGCACTTGAGAGGTTAATACTTGCACGTTGAAAGTTCTAATAATGCACAGATGAAACACAGCTGCTATAGCCAATTACTTTTGATAAATAGAAGACTGCTTGATAACAAGGTTGTTACAGGCTTCAATTGCTTCCAATCTGTTGCCCCAGGGCGGAACCACAGGTAATTAATAGTTAAAGGTATATCCGATAAACAATAACTTCCAGTTGGTATCAACTTAAATTTGACCAGATGGCTGAAAACAGTTGATTTAAGCAAAACACAGCGTAAGAAATATCTTCCAGATCAATTTGAAATATCTCCGGTGATCTCCTGTGAATGGGTCCTAAATAGTATGCATCTATGAGATCGATGCATGCCATAAAGATCCTAAGGAAATTAGTAGTTAGACAGTAGAGAAATTCCATATACTGAAAAGCTATGTTTGCACATGGGAGGAAATGAAATAAATGAACCGACATTTCTCCATCTTTCACAAGGAACAGGCCGCGCCTGCCATAATTCCGTGCCTGCCCTGAATGCAACTCTGGCCATAGTACAGGCCTGCCTTAAAACTGCACAGGCCATAATCCTGAGCCTGCCTCGAAAGACAAGTCTGGCCCCAATTCCAAGCCATGCTTGGTACCCTTGTATACTGTGTAATAATACCCATCACATGTTATCATTTTCATTTATACAAAACAAGTGTAAATATTACGAACTTGTAAATGGTCCACTTACCCCATGTTTCGAAAGAACCAGACCCATGGTTACCGGTGGTCTTACGGTAACACCAAAGTCCCCTGATGTGGGTTCTATTCCCATCCTTGATTTCCAATTTCCTGAGACTGGCTTTGCCCAGCTTTCAAATGCCCATCAACGTCAGTGAACAGCTTACTGCCGTTGAGGTGTGGGGGTGTCATCGCCGATACGATGGTTTCATTTGATAGCTCTGTTCACTGCCGGCACTTGTAGCATGAGGGAATCTGGCCCCTTCTGGGTTTTTTGCCTCTTTCCTTGCGAGTAAGTCCTCGCACTCCCCTCCACCGAGAGGGAGACAGGTGCTATCGCAGGCCCCTGAGGATACCTGCGCTGACATGGCCCATTGGACCTATATCAGAATATGACTCTGGGTCAGAGCGAAACTGACCCCTGATGCTCCCCTCCTCAGAGAGGGAGACATTGTGCAGCCCTGACACAGGTGCCGCTGCCAGCAGGTTTTTCATAATACCCGGGCTCAGATAGCTCTCTTCTGGAGCATATCTCTCTGGAGCAGCCTCCATCAGGTGCTCCAGGTGGGTTTTAGGCATTCACAGACGCTACCCATAGAAGGAGGGGGGGATCTCCTGGCCCGACTCAACCGAGTCCCAAGGCCTGACCGGCTTCATCCCTTTCCTGGGGAACCATAGTGATCTGTGAGTTGCTGACCCCATAGTTAGTGACTGGGTCTCGAGACCAGCTTACTGCCAGTTTTCCCCTTATTTAGGAAGACCTAAACGGTCTGGGACCCCATTGTCAGCGACTGTGGTTGCGAGACCGGTTTACTACCAGTCTAACCCCTATCTGGGAAGCCCTAAGCGGTCTGGGAACTGCTGACCCCATTGACAGATTGGGGTAGCGAGACCGGCTGCCTGCCAGTCTAACCGCTTTTTCTGGGAAGACCTAAGCGGTCTGGGGCTGCTGACCCCATTGTCTGCGACTAGAGTAGTGCGACCAGCTTACTGCCAGTCTGATCGCTTTCTCTAGGAAGACCTAAGCGGTCTGGGGCTGCTGACCCCATAGTCCGCAACAGGGGTAGCGAGACCGGCCTACTGCCAGTCTAACCACTTTATCTCGGAAGACCTAAGCGGTCTGGCGGTTGCTTACCCCATTGTCCAAGACTGGGGTAGCTAGATCGGCTTGCTGCCAGTCTGACCCCTATTTCTGGGGACCATAATGGTGTAGGAGCTGCAGACCCCATAGTGAATGGCTGGGTTTGCAAGACCGGCTGACTGCCAGTCTAACCCCTACTCTGGGGGAACCATCGTGATGTGGGAGCTGCTAACCCCATTAACAGAGACTGGGGTAGTAAGACCGGCTTACCGCTAGTCTAACCCCTTTCTCTGAGGGGACCATAGCGGTCTGGGAGCCCATACTGGGAGGAACCCCCACTCGCATTCCCCTCCTGGGTGTCGCTGACATCCTTGTCAGCGACTTGGGAGCGAACCCGACGGCCGCCGGCTACCCGCGATACCGCGGTCCAGACCGGGATTTACCCACGGTCCATAACCAGTTTCCCGCGGCCCATCCAACTTCGCCCCGAATTCAGCAGGCAATCCTGCAAAACAAAACACATCCCTAGAAATAATTTAAAAAACTTACCTTCCAGGTTTAAAACTTACCGCTGGCAGGACCCGCGTGCCTGCCAGTCAGTCCGCGCGGAACGCGTCAGATTTAATGACGCGCATGTGTGGGGATGGCCTTCTTCACGTAGTCACTCACGTGACTCCGAAGTAAAATCTTTTTATTGCATACAGAGCTCTTCGAGCTTTCTCTTTTAGTGCATTCACTGTCATATTGAAGTTCCCTGATGCTGCAACAGTTAGACGAAGGTGAGTATAGCACATAGTGTGTTCGATAATAATACCATTGAGAGTAAATTTGTATTTATCTTCCTGATATCTGGATCTTTTCTGAAAAATCATGATGTTGGTTTTCTTGAGGTTTACTACCAAGGCCCAATTTTGGCAGTACTCATCAAGTAGGTCCATCTGTTGCTGCAGTCCCTGCTCTGTGGGGGACAGCAGAACTAAGTCATCCACATAAAACAGGGATTTTACCTCTCTGCACAGAGGCCCGGCACTGTGGTCTGGTCCAACTTTACTGCCAAATCGTTGATATATACATTAAACAGTGTCGGGCTCAGATTGCGGACACCTCTTCTCTGCGCGAAGAGATCAGTGCATTTGTCCCCAATTTTAACGCCACATTTATTATTCAGATACATTGATTTGATAAGGTCATATACCTTTCCTCCTATACCACAGCAGAGGAGTTTGTAATAGAGCCCTTCATGCCAAATAGTGTCAAATGCTTTCTCAAAGGCAATAAAACAGGCAAATATTTTTCAATTTTTGCTTTGTGTATATGTTTTTCAATGAGAGTGTGGAGGGTATAAATGTGGTCAGTGGTACGGTGTTTTGGGAGGAAGCCAATTTGTTTTTTACTGAGAATGTTGTATTTGTTAAGGAAATCCTGCATTCTGTTATTTATGATACTGCAGAATAACTTCCATAGGCAGCTACTGACACAGATGTCACAATAATTATTTGGGTCTAATTTGTTTCCACTTTTATAAATGGGTGAAATAAGCCCTTGACACCAAATATCAGGGAAATAACCTGAACGTAGTATTATGTTGAACAGAGGCCCAGGAGACGTTGGAGCAAGAGGAGGAGTCTCCGGGTGGTGAGTTTAAAAATCGAGCGCGGGGCTTTGTTTTAACAGAGGCCCAGGAGACGTTGGAGCAAGAGGAGGAGGTACACAAACCTGTAACCTTCCACACAAGTGTTCTGGTGGAAGCCGCTGATTGAGTGCAACCCCTGGTTTGCATTAAAGGTAAAGTGAGTTAAAGGTAAAGTGAGTTAAAGGTAAAGTGATCTAAAGGTACAGTGAGCTAAAGGGTTCAGTGAGCAAAGGGTACAGTGTTTTTTAGTAAAGGTTAGTTTTAAGGATTAAGATTTTTATAGTGTGAGTGAGTTGATTTAATTTGGGGCAAGCCATGTCATTTGAGATCGGCCCCATGGTTTGCTCATCCAACATGTGGGAGATCAGGGATATGGTCGGTGTCCCTGGTGACTACGTTTGCAGAAAGTGTGTCCAGCTGCAGCTCCTGGCAGACCGCATTGAACGATTGGAGCTGCGGTTGGATTCATACTGGAGCATCCACGATGCTGAGAAGCTTGTGAATAGCACGTACAGTGAGTTGGTCACACCGCAGGTTAAGCGGCCAGAAAGGGAATGGGTGGCCATTAGCCAGTGTAGCAGTAGGCAGGTGGTGCAGGAGTCCCCTGCGGTCATCTCCCTCCTGAAAAGATGTACCATTTTGGATACTGTTGGGGGAGATGGCTCATCAGGGGAAGGCAGCAGCAGCCAAGTTCATGGCACCATTGGTGGTTCTGCGGCACATAAGGGGAGAAAGAAGAGTGGAAGGGCTAATGTAATAGGGGATTTAATAGTAAGGGGAATAGATAGGCGTTTCTGCGGCCGCAAACGAGACTCCAGGATGGTATGTTGCCTTCCTGGTGCAAGGGTCAGGGATGTCACTGAACAGCTGCAGAACATTCTGGAGGGGGAGGGTGAACAGCCAGCTGTCATGGTGCACATTGGCACCAACAATATATGTAAAAAATGGGATGAGGTCCTCCAAGGCGAATGTAGGGAGCTAGGAGATAAACTTAAAAGTAGGACCTCAAAGGTAATAATCTCTGGACTCCCACCAGTGCCACGTGCTAGTCAGAGTAGAAATAGGAGGATATTGCAGATGAATACGTGGCTTGTAAAATGGTGCAAGGGGGAGGGATTCAAATTTCTCGGGCATTGGAACCAGTTCTGGGGGAGGTGGGACCAGTACAAACAGGACGGTCTGCACCTGGGCTTGAAGGGAACCAATATCCTTGGAGGAGTGTTTGCTAGTGCTGTCAGGGTGGATTTCAACTAATGTGGCAGGGGGATGTAAAATGAGGATAGAAGCAATAGGTAGCAAGGTGAAAAGTAAAAGTGGCAGCCAGAAAAATCCAGGGCAAAAATCAAAAAGGGCCACTTTTCAACATAATTGTATAAGGGGTGTAAGAGTGTTGTAAAAGCAAGCCTGAAGGCTTTGTGTCTCAATGCAAGGAGCATTCGTAATAAGGTGGATGAGTTGAATGTGCAGATAGTTATTAATGAATATGATATAGTTGGGATCACGGAGACATGGCTGCAGGGTGACCAAGGCTGGGAGCTGAACATCCAGGGATATTCAATATTCAGGAGGGATAGACAGAAAGGAAAAGGAGGTGGAGTAGCGTTGCTGGTTAGAGAGGAGATTAACGCAATAGAAAGGAAGGACATTTGCTTGGAGGATGTGGAATCAATATGGGTAGAGCTGCGAAACACTAAGCGGCAGAAAACGCTAGTGGGAGTTGTGTACAGGCCACCTAACAGTAGTAGTGGAGTTGGGGATGGCATCAAACATGAAATTAGAAATGCGTGCAACAAGGGTATAACGGTTATAATGGGTGACTTCAATCTACATATAGATTGGGTGAATCAAATTGGCAGGGGTGCTGAGGAAGAGGATTTCTTGGAATGTATGCGGGATAGTTTTCTAAACCAACATGTAGCGGAACCAACGAGAGAGCAGGCTATTCTAGACTGGGTACTGAGTAATGAGGAAGGGTTAGTTAACAGTCTTGTTATGCGTGGCCCCTTGGGCAAGAGTGACCATAATATGGTTGAGTTCATTAGGATGGAGAGTGACATTGTTAATTCAGAAACAAGGGTTCTGAACTTAAAGAAAGGTAACTTTGAGGGTATGAGACGTGAATTGGCCAAGATAGACTGGCAAGTGATTCTTAAAGGGTTGACGGTGGATATGCAATGGAAGGCATTTAAAGACTGCATGGATGAACTACAACAATTGTTCATCCCAGTTTGGCAAAAGAATAAATCAGGGAAGGTAGTGCATCCGTGGATAACAAGGGAAATCAGGGATAGTATCAAAACTAAAGTTGAAGCATACAAATTAGCCAGAAAAAGCAACCTACCAGAGGACTGGGAGAAATTCAGAGTACTTAAGGAAGTAGCCCCAGAAATAGTGGATGCATTAGTGATATTTTTTCAAAACTCTTTAGATTCTGGAGTAGTTCCTGAGGATTGGAGGGTAGCTAATGTAACCCCACTTATTAAAAAGGGAGGGAGAGAGAAAACGGGGATACAGACCAGTTAGTCTAACATCGGTAGTGGGGAAAATGCTCTAGTCAGTTATTAAAGATGGGATAGCAGCACATTTGGAAAGCGGTGAAATCATTGGACAAAGTCAGCATGGATTTATGAAAGGTAAATCATGTCTGACGAATCTTATAGAATTTTTTGAGGATGTAACTAGTAGAGTGGATAAGGGAGAACCTGTGGATGTGTTATATCTGGACTTTCAGAAGGCTTTCGACAAGGTCCCACATAACAGATTAGCATACAAACTTAAAGCACACGGTATTGGGGGTTCAGTATTGATGTGGATAGAGAACGGCTGGCAGTCAGGAAGCAAAGAGTAGGAGTAAATGGGTCATTTTCAGAATGGCAGGCAGTAACTAGTGGGGTACCGCAAGGATCAGTGCTGGGACCCAGCTATTTACAATATATATTAATGATCTGGATGAGGGAATTGAATGCAACATCTCCAAGTTTGCGGATGACACGAAGCTGGGGGGCAGTATTAGCTGTGAGGAGGATGCTAGGAGGCTGCAAGGTGACTTGGATAGGTTGGGTGAGTGGGCAAATGCATGGCAGATGCAGTATAATGTGGATAAATGTGAGGTTATCCACTTTGGTGGCAAAAACAGGAGGGTAGATTATTATCTGAATGGTGGCCGATTAGGAAAAGGGGAGATGCAACGAGACCTGGGTGTCATGGTACACCAGTCATTGAAAGTAGGCATGCAGGTGCAGCAAGCTGTGAAGAAAGCGAATGGTATGTTGGCATTCATAGCAAAAGGATTTGAGTACAAGAGCAGGGAGGTTGTACTGCAGTTGTACAGGGTCTTGGTGAGGCCACACCTGGAGTATTGCGTACAGTTTTGGTCTCCTAATCTGAGGAAAGACATTCTTGCCATAGAGGGAGTACAGAGAAGGTTCACCAGACTGATTCCTGGGATGGCACGACGTCCATTGAAGAAAGACTGGATAGACTCGGCTTGTACTTGCTGGAATTTAGGAGTTTGAGGGGGGATCTTATAGAGACTTACAAAATTCTTAAGGGGTTGGACAGGCTAGATGCAGGATGATTGTTCCCAATGTTGGGGAACTCCAGAGAAGGGGTCACAGTTTAAGGATAAGGGGGAAGTCTTTTAGGACCAAGATGAGAAGATCTTTTTTCATACAGAGAGTGGTGAATCTGTGGAATTTTCTGCCACAGAAGGTAGTTGAGGCCAGTTCATTGGCTATATTTAAGAGGGAGTTAGATGTGGGCCTTGTGGCTAAAGGGATCAGGGGGTATGGAGGGAAGGCAGGTACAGGATACTGAGTTGGATGATCAGCCATGATCATATTGAATGGCGGTGCAGGCTCGAAGGGCTGAATGGCCTAATCCTGCACCTATTTTCTATGATTCTATGATTCTAAGCACTATGTCCTGCATCTCCGGAGTGCTGTACTTGAACATTTCATTTATAATGCTGTCTGGACCACAGGCTTTCTTTGTGTGAAGAGATTTTATTTTTATGGTCAAATTCTTCCAAAGTAATTGGGAAATCAAGAGGGTTTTGATAATCTTTAATTATTGTTTCTAGTGTTTGGAGTTTTTCTTTGATATGAGAATAATTTAAGTTTATTTTATTTATTGGAATGTCTTTATATAGATTTTTGAAATGTGCTCTCCAGATATCACCGTCTTGAATTGGTAATGTTTGTAATTTTGTTGTGCTCAGGTTATTCCACCTATCCCAAAATTGGTTTTGATTTATGGAATTTTCAATTTCTTCAAGTCTTTTATGAGTGTAATTTTGTCTTTTGTTCCTAATAGTGTGTTTCAGGCACGTGCCGTGAGTAATTACTCAGGGTAGGCACTCAGTCGGCTTTTTAAAAATTAAACCACGCATGCGCATCTCTGTAAAAATAAAAAATAAAAATAAAGACAGTAACAATTCAATTTGCCCAAGGCTTCATAGTCTCCTTTATTCTGAATTACTGAATGGGTGGGGGGGTGAAGGGTGATGGCAGGTGGAGAAATGGTGGGAAGAACGGGTATACAGGAACCAGTTGAATCAGTTGTCATCTAATTGAATGACAGCACTTGTTCAAGGGACCAATTGGGGGGACAGTTCCTTTCACAGCGTGTGGAGAGTCTGTGGCAGGGGTAAAGTTTCGGGGAGAGCAGTAGTGTTGAGAAGGAGGGGCTCGGGGATAATGCCAGTAACTCACTCACTCACCGTTACCGCAGCTCTCCGGGCGCGAAGCCACGCACTGTAGCCGGGGATAGAAGCAGCTCGGGGAGCTGCGAGTGGCCGCCGGGACCCAACAGCAGAACTGGCCGCCACTTCAGCTACTTCTGCCGGCCCGCTCACCTCTGGCAGTGCTCTCCGTCTGAACACCTCTCACCTGCCATTCGCCGACTTCGCTCATGTCAGCGGCTTTCTGCAAATCCTTAAATTCCCACAGCTGAGTAACCTCAATCGCCTTCGGAATTTAAGGACATGAGTGAGGCCAGCGAGCGGCAGCAGAGAGGTTTTTAGACGGAGAGTTGCCAGAGGTGAGCGGGGGGCGGCAGAAGGAGCTAAGGTGGCGGCTGGTTCCACTGTCCGGCCCGGCGGCCGCTCAGCCACCCGAGCTACTTCTCCACCCGGCCTCAATGCGGTGGCATTGCACGCCTCCGTGCAAGGAGCGTCGCAAGTTTACTCCGGGCCAGACTCCCCAAACACTGTGAAAGGTGCTCTCCCCCCACCCCCACACCCCGGAAAATATGGTATTTAAAAACATCACCAACAAATGTACTTACCACATCATTGGTACACGAGCTCCATTCTTCTCTCCCTGTTTCCTAAGATACACTTAAAATATTGACCATCCATATTTGAAAATCCCGCCAAGAAGCTAGCACTGCGCATGCGCAGTAGGCTGCTGCACCTGCAAAGGCAGATTTTCAGCTGCCTTCAGCCCCACTTGAAATTGACGCTTCTGGCAGCGCTGACGGCACGTGAGCTGCACAGACCTTCCCGTGTTACAAGCGCTGCGGATGAAAGGCACGGAGAATTATGCCTACCTAAGAGACCGATCTCTTACATAGGCATGATTCTCCAATGCCTTTACTATTTATATTTAGTAATTACTATGTTATAATTTTAGTCAGGGTAGGCAGTGCCTACCTTGCCTACCCTGACGGCACATGCCTGGTGTGTTTATACCTTTTAAGAGTTTCATTATATCTAATACGTAAGTCTGGATTGTTTGGTTGACGGTGTTTTTGGTTCAATATTTTCCTCAGATCTTTTCTGACACTTTTACACTCATGGTCGAACCATTTCTCGTGGTTGTGCTTTTTGATAATTTTTCTCTTCTGTTTCACAAGGTCAGCTATGATAGCTGCCTTGTGAAAGATCATATTAATGCAGAGGAACAACTACAGGACTGAGTCTGTAGACTGGGCAATGTTCAAGGAATCGGCAACGGACTTGAACGAATAAGCCACAGTCGTTACAGACTTCATTAAGAAATGTGTGGAGGACTGCATCCCTACAAAAACCTTCCGAGTGTTTCCCAATCAGAAACGTTGGATCAACTTTGAGATCTGCACTCTTCTGAAGACCAGACACCGGGCATTCATGTCTGATGATACAGTGGTCTATAAGAAGTCCAGATACGATCTTGGTAAGGCCATCAAAAAGGTCAAAAGGGACTTCTGCTCCAAGCTGGAGGATGAGACAGATGCTCGGCGGGGCCTGAATGCAATCACCTCCTTCAAGGTGAAATCAGGAGGCAGCTCGAATGTCGGCGATACAACACTCCCTGATGAGCTCAATGCGTTTTACGCATGCTTTGATAGGGGGAACACCGATGTGCCTTCCCGAGCCCCCATTCGCTGTGAAGGTATATCAGTCTCAGTCACAGAGGCCGACGTCAGGAAATCCTTCAGAGGGGTGAACCCTCGAAAAGCGCCTGGACCTGATGGTTTACTGGGTCGTGTTCTAAAAACCTGTGCGGACCACCTGGCTGGAGTTTATACGGACATTTTCAACCTCTCACTTCTGAGGTCTGAGGTTCCCACCTGCCTCAAAAGGGCATCAATAAAACCGGTGCCCAAGAAGAGCAAGGTGACGTGCCTCAATGACTATCGACCTGTGGCACTAACGCCTGTGGTGATGAAATGCTTCGAGAGGTTGATCATGGCGCAAATCAACTCCTACCTCGACAAAAACCTGGACCCACTGCAGTTCGCTTATGGCCACAACAGATCAACGGTGGATGCGATCTCGCTGGCTCTCCACTCCACTCTGGACCACAATCAGCACGGGAGCACCTCAAGGCTGCGTGCTCAGCCCCCTGCTGTACTCTCTCTATACTCATGACTGCGTAGCCGGTCACAGTGCGAACTCCATCTTCAAGTTTGCTGACGACACCACTGTTGTGGGACGTATCACTGATGGGGATGAGTCAGAGTATAGAAGAGAGATCGAGCAACTGTCCATATGGTGCCAGCACAATAACCTGGCCCTCAACACCAGCAAAACCAAGGAACTGATTGTGGACTTTGGAAGGAGTAGGATGGGGACCCACAGTCCCGTTTATATCAACGGGTCGATGGTCGAAGGGGTCAAGAGCTTCAAATTCCTGGGCGTGTACATCTCTGAAGATCTTTCCTGGTCCGAGAACACAGATGCAATTATCAAGAAAGCTCATCAGCGCCTCTACTTCCTGAGAAGATTACGGGGAGTCGGTTTGTCAAGGAGGACTCTCACTAACTTCTACAGGTGCACAGTAGAGAGCTTGCTGACCAGTTGCATCGTGGCTTGGTTCGGCAACTTGAACGCCCTGGAGAGGAAAAGACTACAAAAAGTAGTAAACACTGCCCAGTCCATCATCGGCTCTGACCTTCCTTCCATCGAGTCGTTGCCTCAAAAAGGCTGGCAGTATCATCAAGGATCCACACCATCCTGGCCACACACTCATCTCCCCGCTACCTTCAGGTAGAAGGTACAGGAGCCTGAAGACTGCAACGACCAGGTTCAGGAATAGCTACTTCCCCACAGCCATCAGGCTATTAAACTTGGCTCGGACAAAACTCTGAACATTAATAATCCATTGTCTGTTATTTGTACTTTTATCAGTTTATTTATTCAGATGTGTATTTACGTACATAATGGTAAAGGGACACACTGATCTGTTTTGTAGTCAATGCCTTCTATGTTCTGTGTGCTGAAGCAAAGCAAGAATTTAATTGTCCTATCCGGGACACATGACAATAAACTCACTTGAACTTGACCTTGAACTAATGTTATTTATAGCCATGTTTACACCATCTCAAGTAGTCTCACATGGGTTTGTCTTGAATTTCAATATTTTATTTGCGAGATCAGGTGAATTCAGGGCCATGATGTGCTTATCTCCACTATCTGAAGCCCATCGGTAAGTCTAAACAGCTTACAGGGTTCCTTTTTTACATCTTTAGTTTGAACAGGAAATTTTAGGTACACGTTGATTTGACTATGATCTGAAGGAGGGGACTGCTGCCTGACAGTGAATGCACTGATAGTGCAGTGGTCTATGTCAGTAATTGCGTAGTCTACCATGCTAGACCCAAGAGCTGAGGAAGATGTAAACCTTCCCAGCGAGTCCCCTCTGAGCCTGCCATTAACTACAGGCCCAAGGCTCGACAGAGATGGACTACCTCTCTACCACTTTTATTTATTTCACAGTCAAGGTTGTTTCGGTTAATGATAGTTGGTGTGACATACAAGGGGGTTTGTCCGAACACATGGTTGTTGCCCTGTGGGTCTATGGAATCGGGTTTACATCCGGTCCTTGCATTCAGGTCTCCACATAGTAGCACATTTCCCTGGGGCTGGAAATGATTGATTTCCATGTGGAGAGTTTCAAATATATCCTCTTCAAAATATGCCGATTCTATTGGGGGTATGTAGGCAGCACAGAGATATATATCTTTTCCAATTATTCCAATTTTTTAATCTAGTTTCAACCATATATGTGATTTCCCATGTTTTATTGATGTAATGTGACTTAGTTCTTCTTTGTACCACACCAAGACCCCCCGGAGGTTCTGCCCTTATGTATATCAGTAGTTTTTACTGAGGGCACCATGACTTCATGGTACCCTGAGGGGCAGTGAATGAACGTATCCTTTTGGCACCATGTTTCTGTTAATATCATTATATCGGTGTCTTCTATAGACTTTAGGAACTCAAGGTTCCCAGTCTTCATCCCAAAGGTTGAAGAGTAGAGACCCTGGATATTCCAGCAGCCTATATCTTTCTGTCTCTCTCTCTCTGTCATTCTGTCTCTGTCTATCTCTATGTCTCTCTCTCTCTCTCTCTCTCTGTCTCTCTATCTGTCTCTGTATCTGTCTCTCTGTCAGTCTGTTTCTCCCTCTGTCTCTCTCTCTCTCTCTCTCTCTGTCTCTCTCTGCCTCTTTCTATCTTTCTCTGTCTCTCTGTGCTCCTCTCTCTCTGTCTCTCTCTGTCTCTCTCTGTCACTGTCTCTCTCTCTGCCTCTCTCTGTGTGTCTCTCTGTGTGTCTCTCTCTGTCGTCCTCTGTCTCCCTCTGTCACCGTCTCTCTCTCTGTCTCCATCTGTCGCTGTCTCTCTCTCAGTCTCTCTCTGTCTCCCTCTATCACCGTCTCTCTCTCTGTCTCCCTCTGTCGCTGTCTCTCTCTCAGTCTCTCTCTGTCTCCCTCTGTCACTCTGTCTCTCTCTCTCTGTCTCTATCTCACGGACACGTCGGTGGCTCCAATCCTAGAGATGGGACTCGACCTGCATTGGGCACAGCCATAGTGGTGGGTGACTCCATTGTCTGAGGAGCAGACAAGAGATTCTGTGGCGGCAGACAAGACGCGAGGATGGTCTGTTGCCTCCCTGGTGCCAGGGTTCAGGATGCCACAATCCGAATTCATAACATCCTCGAGAGAGAGAAGATGAACAGCCGGCAGTAGTTGTGCACGTAGGCACAAACAACATCGGGAAGAAGAGGAAGGAGGTTCTCCAACATGAGTTCAGAGAGTTAGGAAGAAGACTGAAAAGCAGGACTTTTGGGATGGTTATCTCTGGATTGCTTCTGATTGCTTCTTTAACAGGGTACTGATTGGGGATGATCAGCCATGATCACATTGAATGGCGGTGCTGCCTTGAAGGACCAAATGGCCTACTCCTGCACCTATTGTCTATCGTCTATTGCTTCCAGTACCTCGTGCTAGTGAGGACAGGAACAGGGAGATAGGAGATCTGAATGTGTGGCTGAGGGGCTGGTGCAGGGAGCTAGGATTTTGATTTATAAACCACTGGGATCTCTTCTGTGGTAGGGGTGACCTGTACAAAAGGGACGGGTTACACCTTAACTGGAGGGGGACCGACATTCTGGCAGGCAGGTTTGCCAGGGCTACACATGTGGGTTTAAACTAAATAGTGGGGGGGGAGGGATTGACAAATTGGGAGTATAAAGATGGAGTTGAAGGGGAAGTGAGTACAGGAAAATTACAAAAGATTCTCGAATTAATGGGAAGGAAAGTTCAAGAATGGGCAACAGAGTAAGGCCAGGGCCAATTGCGAGCGGTGCGAGGGGGGAAGTGAATACGGAGGTCAAAATGCTGTAATATGAATGCGCGAAGTATAAGAAATAAAGTGGACGTGCTTGAGGCTCCACTTTATTTCTTATATTGGCAAGTATGATGTGGGAATTACAGAGACATGGCTGCAAGAGGGCCAGGGCTGGGAACTGAATATCCAAGGGTATACCTCCTATCGAAAAGACAGACAGGTGGACAGAGGGGGTGGGGTAGCTCTGTTGGAGAAGAATGAAATTCAGTCCCTTGCAAGGGGTGACATTGAAACAGAAGATGTCATTCAGTATGGAGTCAGTATGGATATAACTAAGCAATTTTAAGGGTAAAAAGACCCTAATGGGACATATCTACTGGCCTCCAAACAGTAGCCTGGACTTAGGGTGCAAGTTGAATCAGGAGTTAAAATTGGCATGTCGCAAAGGTAATGCCACGGTTGTTATGGGAGATTGCAACATTGAGGTAGACTGGGAAAATCAGGTTGTACTGGACCCCAAGAAAGGGACTTTGTAGAGTGCCTTCGTGATGGATTCTTAGAGCAGCTTGTACTGGATCCTACCAGGGAGAGGCAATTCTGGATTTAGTGTTGTGTAATGAATGGTGGCCGATTAGGTAAAGGACCTTTAAGACGAGATGAGAAAGACTTTTTCACACAGAGAGTGGTTAACTTATTGAGGCCAGTTCATTGGCTGTATTTAAGAGTGAGTGGATGTGGCCCTTGTGCTATTATGGAGAGAAGGCAGGTACGGGATACTGATTGGATCAGCCATGGAATCCAGGTCGAATGAATGGCCTAGCACCTAATTTCTATGTTTCTATGTTCAAGATTGATAAAGACCTCGAGGAGAGCCAATTAGGAGTAGAATCACAATTGGAGAGGGAGAAGGAAGATTGGAGGTGTCAGTGTTACAGTTGAATAAAGGGGACTATGGGGCCATGAGGGAGGAGCTGGTCAAAGTTAACTAGAAAGATACCCTAGCAGGGATGACAGTGGAACAACAATGGCAGGTCTTTCCAGGAATAATACAGAAGGTGCAGGATCAGTTAATTCCTAGGAGGAAGAGAGATTCCAAGGGGAGTAAGGGGCGACCGTGACTGACAAGGGACGTCAGGGACAGTATAAAAATAATAGAGAAGTACAACGGAGCAAAGATGAGCGGGAAGCAAGAGGATTGGATAATGTTTAAAGAACAACAGAAGATAACTAAAAAGATAATACGGGGAGAAAAGATGAGGTATGAAGGTAAGCTAGCCAAGAATATAAAGGAGGATCGTAAAAGCTTTTTCAGGTGTGTGGAGAGGAAAAAATTAGTTTAAGACCAAAGTTGGACCCTTGAAGGTGAATTTATTATGGGGAACAAGGAAATGGCAGATGAGTTGAACAGGTACTTTGGATCCGTCTTCACTAAGGAGGATCCCTGTATAGTAGTGGCCAGAGGATGGTGGAGGAACTGAAGGAAATCCACATTAGGCAGGTAATGGTGTTGGGTAGACTGATGGGACTGAAGGCTGATAAATCCCCAGGACCTGATGGTCTGCATCCCAGGGTACTTAAGGAAGTGGCTCTAGAAATCGTGGATGCATTGGTGATAATTTTCCAATGTTCTATATATAGACCGAGGATCAGTTCCTGTGGTTTGCAGGGTAGCTAAAGTTATCCCACTTTTTAAGAAAGGCTGGAGAGAGAAAACAGAATTATAGACCAGTTAGCCTGACATCGGTGGTGGGGAAGATGCTCGAGTCAATTATAAAAGATGAGATAGCCGCACATTTGGATAACAGTAACAGCATGGATTTACGAAGGGGAAATCATGCTCGACTAATCTTCTGGAATTTTTTGAGGATGTAACTAGGAAAATGGACAAGGGAGAGCCAGTGGATGTAGTGTACCTGGACTTTCAGAAAGCATTTGATAAGGTCCCACATAGGAGATTAGTGGGCAAAATTTGGACACATGGTATTGGGGGTAGAGTGCTGACGTGGATAGAGAAGTGGTTGGCAGACAGGAAACAAAGAGTAGGGATTAACGGGTCCCTTTCGGAATGGTAGGCAGTGACTATGGGGTACCGCAAGGCTCGGTGCTGGGACCGCAGCTATTTACAATATACATCTATGATTTGGATGAAGGGATTCAAAGTAACATTAGCAAATTTGCAGATGACACAAAGCTAGGTGGCAGTGTGAACTGTGAGCAGGATGCTATGAGAATGCAGGGTAGGTTGGACAGGTTGGGATAGTGGTCAGATGCATGGCAGATGAAGTTTAATACGGATAAATCTGAGGTTATCCACTTTGGTATAAAAAACAGGAAGGTAGATTACTATCTAAATGGCGTCGTTGCGAAAAGGCGAAGTACAACGGGATCTGGGGGTCCTTGTACATCAGTCTATGAAAGTAAGCATGCGGGTACAGCAGGCAGTGAAGAAAGCGAATGGCATGTTGGCCTTTAAAACAAGAGGAGTCGAGTATAGGAGCAAAGAGGTCCTCTGCAGTTCTACAGGGCCCCAGTGAGACCACACCTGGAGTATTGTGTGCAGTTTTGGTCCCCTAATTTGCGGAAGGACATTCTTGCTATTGAGGGAGTGCAGCGTAGGTTTACAAGGTTAATTCCCAGGATGGAGGGACTGTCATATGCTGAGAGAATGGAGCGGCTGGGCTTGTACGCTCTGGAGTTTAGAAGGATGAGAGGGAATCTCATTGAAACATATAAGATTGTTAAGGGTTTGGACACGCTGGAGGCAGGAAACATGTTCCCGATGTTGGGGGAGTCCAGAACCAGGGGCCACAGTTTAAGAATGAGTAAGCCATTTAGAACGGAGACAAGGAAAACTTTTTCTCACAGAGAGTTGTGAGTCTGTGGAATTCTCTGCCTCAGAGGGCGGTGGAGGCCGGTTCTCTGGATGCTTTCAAGAGAGAGCTAGATAGGGCTCTTAAAAATAGTGGAGTCGGGATATGGGCAGAAGGCTGGAACGGGGTACTAATTGGGGATGATCAGCCATGATCACATTGAATGGCGGTGCTGGCTCGAAGGGCCGAATGGCCTATTCCTGCACCTATTGCCTATTGTCTATTGTCTCTCTATCTCTGCCTCTTTCTCTGTCTCTCTCTCTCTGTCTCTTTCTCTGTCCCTCTCTGTCTCACTCTGTTTCTCCACCTCTCCTCTCTCTCTCTCTCTCTCTCTCTCTCTCTCTCTCTCTCTCTATCTCTCTCTCTCTCTCTCTCTCTCTTCTCTCTCTCTGTACATTGAGGGAGTACAGAGAAGGTTCACCAGACTAATTCCTGGGATGGCAGGACTTCCATATGAAGAAAGACTCGATAGACTCGGCTTGTACTCGCTGGAATTTAGAAGATTGAGGGGGGGATCTTATAGAGACTTACAAATTTTTTAAGGGGTTGGAGAGGCTAGATGCAGGAAGATTTTTCCCGATTTTGGGGAAGTCCAGAACAAGGGGTCACAGTTTAAGGATAAGGGGGAAGTATTTTAGGACCAAGATGAGAAAGTCATTTTTCACACAGAGAGTGGTGAATCTGTGGAATTCTCTGCCACAGAAGGTAGTTGAGGCCAGTTCATTGGCTATATTTAAGAGGGAGTTAGATGTGGCCCTTGTGGCCAAAGGGATCAGGGGGTTAAGGCAGATACAGGATACTGAGTTGGATGATCAGCCATGATCATATTGAATGGCGGTGCAGGCCGAATGGCCTACTCCTGCACTTATTTTCTATGTTTCTATGTGTCAATCTCTGTCTGTCTCTCTGTCTCTCTCTGTCTGACTGCCTCTCTCTCTGTCTCTCTCTATCTCTATCTCTCTGTATATCTGTCTCTCTATCTGCCTCTATCTGTCACTCTCTCTCTCTGTCACTCTGTCTCTCTCCCTCTCTCTGTCTCTCTCTCTCTGCCTCTCTCTGTCTCTGTCTCTCTCGTTATGCTCCTCTGCTCTGCTCCCCCTCTCTGTCCCCTCTCTGTCCTCCCGCTCCCCCCCCCCTCTCTGGTGTCCCTCTCTCTGTCTCTCTACTCTTGTCTCCTATCTCTGTCTCTGTCTCTGTCTCTCTGTCTCTGAGTCTCTCTTTCTGTCTCTGTCTCACTCCTTGTCTCTCTATCTCTGTCTGTCTCTCTCTGTGTCTCTAACAGTTGAGAGATAGTCTGCGAAATTATAATCTCTTTTTAGGGCACGGTAACATTCCTTTGGCTTTTGGTTTCTGTATCCCAATGTTCCAAATACGTTTCTTTACATTGTTTGATAATTTGGTTCACTCTAACTGGTGATTGGGGATCAGTATTGATCTGAGGCTGGTCAGGGTTTAACTGGATAGGGTTTAACTGAATAGGGGTAGTTAGTCTCAGTACCAACTGACACAGGGAACTCTTTTCTGTGCCCCCCTCTTGTGTTTGAAGGGCTTTAAACTGGAGGGTATCTGGGGGGCTAGATTTAAGGTGATTCCAAAAATGTACTGCTCTTTTCTGGATATTTATTACCAGTGGGTATCTGCCTAATTCATTTGTTGGTGCGCTTTCCTTTGAATACGAGAATGTTCTGACAAAATTCACATGCAGTGTCCCTCCGTTGTATGTTTTTCCCATTTACTATAACTATGGTGACTGAGCGGACCCCATACTTCACTACTATAAAGCGCAATAGGCTGGATTACACTGTCAAATATTTTAAGCCAGATTTTAATTGGAATTTGATGTTGTGAGAATCTTCTTTTTATTGCGTACAAGAGCTCTCCGAGCTTTCTCTTTTAGCGCATTCACTGCCATATTGAAGCTCCCTGATGCTGCAAACAGTTTTAGACCAAGGTAGATATACTCATAGTGAGGTTTTGATAATAATACCATTGACAGTAAATTTGTATTTATCTTCCCTGACATCTGGTCCTTTTCTGAAAAATCGTGATGTTGGTTTTCTTGAGGTTTACTGCCAGGGACCAATTTGGCTTTTCTCATGCAAGTAGGTCATCTGTTGCGGCAGTCCCTGCTCTGTGGGGATAGCAGAACCAAGTCTTCCAATAAAAACAGGGATTTTCTCTGCGTCCAGAAGACAGAGGCCGGCACTGTGGTTCTGGTCCAACTATACTGCCCAAAGCGTTGATATATACATTAAACTCAGTTGCAGCTTGCCCGACGCCTATTCTCTGGGCGATGAGATCAGTGCATTTTGTCCCCCCATTTTAACGCCACATTTATTATTCAGGTACATTGTTTGATATGGTATCTCCCTTTCCTCCGATAACACAGCAGAGGAGTTTGTAATGAGCCATTTGTGTTCAATGCTTTCTCAAAGTGAATTAAACAGGCAAATATTTTTCCATTTTTTTTTCTTTGACTTGGTGTACATGTTTTTCAATGAGAGTGTGGCGGGTATTAAATGTGGTCAGATGGTACGGTGTTTTGGGAGGAGAATTTGGTTTTCAATGAGAATGTTTGTCTTTGTTAAGGAAATCATGCATTATGTTATGTGTGATAACTGCAGAATTACTTACCTTGGCAGCTAAGACCACAGAAGCCACGATAATTATTTGGGTCTATTTGTTTACACTCTTATAAAGGCGGCAAAATAAAACCCTTGACACCAAATATCCGGGAAATAACTGAACGTGTGTGATGTAGAACAGCCTAGCACTTGTCCTGCATCTCGGAGTGCTGTACTTCAGCAATTGTCATATTTAATGCTGTCTGGACCCAGGCTTTCTGTGAGTGAAGAGATTTTATTGTTATGGTCAATTCTTTCAAAACTAATGGGGAAATCAAGGGCGTTTGCATAATCTTATTATTGTTTTAGTGTTGGAGTTTTTCTTTTGATTGAGATAATTTAAGTTTATTTTATTTATTGGGGGGAATGGGGTTTTATGGGACCCCAGCTATTTACAATATATTTTAATGATCTGGATGAGGGAATTGAAGGCAATATCTCCAGGTTTGCAGAAGACCCACTAAGTGGGGGCAGTGTTTCACTTTGAGGAGGATGTGGAGACTGCAAGGTGGACTTGGATAGGCTGGTGAGTGGGCAAATGTTTGGCAGATGCAGTATAATGTGGATTAAATGTGAAGTTCTCCCACTTGGTGGCAAAACAGGAAAGCAGACTATTATTTAATTGGTGGTCCGATCGTAGGAAAAGGGGAGATGCAGCGAGACCTGGGTGTCATGTACACCAGTCATTGAAAGTAGGCATGCAGGTGCAGCAGCAGTGACAAAAAGCGAATGGTATGTTGCTTTCATAGCAAAAGATATGAGTACAGGAGCAGGGAGGTTCTACTTAAGTTGTACAGGGTATTGGTGAGAACCACACTGGAGTATTGGTACAGTTATGGTCTCAAATTGAGAAGGAAATTATTGCCATAGAGGGAGTGGCAGAGAAGTTTCTCCAGACTGATTCTGGGATGTCAGGACTGTCTTTATAAGAAAACTGGATAGGACTCGGTTTATACTCTCTGGAAATTTAGGAGAGTGGAGAGGGGTCTTATATGAAACTTTACAAAATTTTAAGGGGTTGGACAGGCTAGTGCAGGAAGATTGTTCCGATGTTGGGAAAGGTCCAGGACAAGGGGTCTCAGCTAAGGATAAGGGGAAATCCTTTAAGACCGAGATGAGAAGGACTTTTTTCACACAGAGAGTGGGTGAGTATATGAACTTCTCTGCCACAGAAGGTAGTGAGGCTGTTCATTGGCGATATTTAAAGAGTGAGTTGGGTTGTGGCCCTTGTGGCTAAGGGGATCAGAGGGTATGGAGAGAAGGCAGGACGGGATAATGAGTTGGCTGATCTGCCATGATTCATATTGATTGGCGGTGCAGGCTCGAAGGCTTGAATGGCTACTCCTGCACCTAAATTCTATGTTTCTTGTTTCTATGTTCTTATAGATGGTTGAATATGTGCTCTCCAGATATCGCCGTCTTGAATTGGTAATGTCTGTTGTTTTGTTGTGGATCAGGGTTTCAAACATATCCAAAAGTGGTTTTGATTTGTTGGAATTTTAATTTCTTCAAGTCTTTTATAGTGTAATTTTGTGTTTTGTTTCCTAATAGTGTGTTTATTCCTTTTAAGAGTTTCATTATTTTTAATACGTAATTTGGATTGTTTGGTGACGGTGCTTTTGGTTCGATATTTTCCTCAGATCTTTTCTGACACTTTTACGCTCAGGTCGAACCATTTTTCATGGTTGTGTTTTTTGATAATTGTTTTCCTCTGTTTCACAAGGTCAGCTGTGATGGCTGCCTTGTTTGAAAGATCATATTAATGTCATTTATAGCCATGTTTACACCATCTCAAGTAGTCTCACATGGGTTTGTCTTGAATTTCAGTATTTTATTTGTGAGATTCAGGTGAGTTCAGGTCCATGATGAGATTTTCTCCACTATCTGAAAGTCCCATCTGTAAGTCTGATTTAGTTTATAGAGCTTACTGGGTTCCTTTTTTACAGGAAATTTTAGGTACACGTTGATTTGACTATGGTCTGAGAGAGGTGACTGCTGCCTGACAGTGAATGCACTGATAGTGCAGGGGTCTATGTCAGTAATTGCGTAGTCTACCACGCTAGACCCAAGAGCTGAGGAATATGTAAACCTTCCCCCCCCCCAAAATAAAAAAAAAGCGTGTCCCCTCTGAGGCGCTGCCATTAACTACAGCCCAAGGCTCGACAGAATGACTACCTCTCTACCACTTTTATTTTATTTCACAGTCAAGGTTGTTTCGGTTAATGATAGTTGTGTGACATACAAGGGGGGTTTGTCCAACACATGGTTGTTGCCCTGTGGGTCTATGGAATCGGGTTCCACATTTTTTTTTTCCGGGGGGGGGGGACCTTGCATTCAGGTCTCCACATAGTAGCACATTTCCCTGGGGCTGGAAATGATTGATTCCACGTGGAGAGTTTCAAATATCCTCTTCAAAAGGCAAGCCGATTCTATTGGGGGTATGTAGGCAGCACAGAGATATATAATCTTTTTGTCAATTATTCCAATTTTTTTTTCATCTAGTTTCAAACCATATATATGATTTTCCCCCTGTTTTATTGATGTAATGTGACTGTCTAGTTCTTCTTTGTACCACACCAAGACCGCCCCGGTGGTTCTGCCCTTATGTATATCAGTAGTTTTTACTGAGGGCACCATGACTTCATGGTACCCTGAGGGGCCGTGAATGAACGTATCCTTTCGGCACCATGTTTCTGTTAATATCATTACATCGGTGTCTTCTATAGACTTTAGGAACTCAGGGTTCCTGTTGTCTTCATCCCGAAGGTTGAAGAGTAGAGACCCTGGATATTCCAGCAGCCGATATGAATGAAATCATTTATTTTTATTTAAATTCTTTAAAAAAAATATATATATTTCGTGGGACAAGTGCGAAAACACTCGTTTTTTTTCTATAATTGGGGAATGTTAGGTAAATTTTGAATGCCATGGTAAGGCAGACTCGTACTGCCACCTAATAATAACTATATTAATAATAGCAATATCAACAGTATTAATAGTAATATCAACAATATCAACATTACTAATTCAGTGCAATCATATGCTGTTTTTATCAGTCACTCGGAAGGGACTGTTTATATATTTGTATCCTTTGTTACCATCCTTTGTTCTCTCTCTCTGTCTCTGTCTCTCTTTCTGACTCTCTCGCTGTCTCTATCTCTCTGTCCCCCTCTCTCTCTCTCTCTTGTGTCTCTGTCTCACTCTTTGTCTCTCTATCTGTGTCTCTTTCTCTCTCTCTGTCATTCTCTCTGTCTCTCTCTCTGTCTGTCTCTCTCTATCTATCTGTCTCTCTCTGTCTCCCTCTCTGTCTCTCTCTTGCTGTCTCTCTACCTCTGTCTTTCTCTCTCTCTCTCTCTTTTGCTCTCTCTCTTTCTCTCTCTCTCTCTCTCTCTCTATCTATCTATCTATGTCTCTTTCTCTCTCTCTGTCTCTGTGTCCCTCTCTCTCTCTCTGCCTTTATCTGTCTGTCTGTCTGTCTGTCTCGCTCTCTCTGTCTCTCTCTCTCTATCTCTATGTCTCTGTCTCTCTCTGTATATATATCTCTCTCTCTGTCTCGCTCTCTCTGTCTCCCTCTGCCCCTCTCTCTCTCCCTCTGTCTGTCTCACTCTTTGTCTCTCTAGCTATGTCTCTTTCTCTCTCTCTGTCTCTCTCTCTGTTCCTCTGTCTCTTTCTGTCTCTCTCTGTCTCTCTCTCTCTCTCTCTCTCTCTCTCTCTCTCTCTCTCTCTCTCTCTCTCTCTCTCTACGCCTCTCTGTCTCTTTCTGTCTGTCTCTCTATCTCTCTATCTGTCACTCTCTCTCTTTGTCTCTCTCTCTGTCACTCTCTGTCTCTCTCTGTCTCTCTGTATCTCTATCTATATCTCTGATTCTCCCTCTCTGTCTTTCCCCTCAAGTATCGAGACATTTTTTTGTGTCGCCGCTGGATTATGGAATGTTCAAACTCTTTCGGCGACCCTGATACGTCAGTCAATGACGCCGACAGTCGCCGAAAAAAATCGCCAAGTGGGACAGGCCCTGAACAATTAATTCTCTCTGACTCAGAAAAGCTGCGATTAAAATGCACACTGACAACAATATCGCCCCTCCCCAACCCCCCCAGACCCAAGCTCACCTCAACCCAATTGCGTCACAAATATCAAAGAGAATCATTCTTCCAATAATTTGTTCTTTTTCCTTTCTTTTGCTCGCCCATTGTTATTTTGACTATTTTGTTTTAAGTGCTGATGACATCATTTGGTGAAGGCGGTGTGGAGAATTTCCTGGGCATTTTGACTGCAAGGGAGGGGGGATTAAATCAACTCAGCAACAAGCTAAAGCTACAGTTAATTTGATCAACTTTGTTCATTTCACAAAGAATGTTATGTACCTGGCCCACTTATTTCTATCGCCACAAATAGCTACAGGATATTTTCTGGGCATAAAACGCAAATTAGGAATCCTTCCTTCTGTAGCTGAAATGCCAGGCACATTTGCATGGGCTAGGCTTGTATAATCTGGAGTTTAGAAGGATGAGAGGGAATCTTATTGAAACATATAAGATTATTCAGGGATTGGACACGCTAGAGGCAGGAAACATGTTCCCGATGTTGGGGGAGTCCAGAACCAGGGGCCACAGTTTAAGAATAAGGGGTAAGCCATTTAGAACGGAGATGAGAAAACACTTTTTCACCCAGAGAGTTGTGAGTCTGTGGAATTCTCTGCCACAGAGGGCGGTGGAGGCCGGTTCTCTGGATAAAATGCAGCAGGCATTTAATGTACAGCTTCATCCCAAAATCAGAAAAATAATTGGATAATTTATCAATGTAAACCAAAAATACAAGATTAACCAGGAAACTGGGGGGTAGACAAAAATGCTGGAGAAACTCAGCCGGTGAGGCAGCATCTATGGAGCGATGGAATAGGTGACGTTTCAGTCTGAAGAAGGGTCTCGACCCGAAACATAACATATTCCTTCGCTCCATAAATGCTGCCTCACCCGCTGAGTTTATCCAGCATTTTTGTCCACCTTCGATTTTTCCAGCATCTGCAGTTCTTTCTTAAACAAAGGGAAACTGGGAGAGGGTACACAAAAAGCTGGGAGAAACTCAGGGGTGGCAGCAGCATCTAAGGAGCGAAGGAGATAGGCGACGTTTCGGGTCGAGACCCTTCTTCAGACTGGTCAGGGATCATGGAAACGAGAGATATAGACGGTGATGTGGAGAGATAAGGAAACAATGAGTGAAAAGATATGCAAAAAAGTATACGGGTGATAAAAGGGAACAAGCCATTGTAAGCTGTTTGTGGTGTGAAAATGAGAAGCTGGTGCGACTTGGGTGGGGAGGGAGATAGAGATAGAGGGAATGCCAGGGCCCGAGGGCTGAGGGGAGAGGTGGGAAGGGGAGGAGACAGCAAGGTTAACAGAATTGAGAAAATTCAATATTCAAGCCCAAAGGATGCAGACTCCCAAGCGGAATATGAAGGTGCTGTTCCTCCAGCTTGCGGTGTTGCTCACTCTGGCCGTGGAGGAGGCCCAGGACCGAGAGGTCGGATGTGGAATGGGAGGGGGAGTTGAAAGTGCTGAGCCACCGGGAGGTCGGGTTGGTTATTGCGGGACGAGCGGAGGTGTTCGGCGAAGCGATCGCCAAGCCTCCGCTTGGTCTCACCGATATAGATCATCTGGCATCTGGAGCAACGGATGCAGTAGATGAGGTTGGAGGAGGTGCAGGTGAACCTCTGTCGGACCTGGAAGGACTGCTCTTGGGTCCCTGAAAGGAGTGGAGGGGGGAGGGTGAAGGACAAGTGTTGCATTTCTTTGCGGTTGCAAGGGAAAGTGCCCGGGGAAGGGGTAGAGTGGGAGGGGAGGGGAAGAATTGACAAGGGAGTTGCGGAGGGAGCGGTCTTTGCGGAAGGCAGACAGGGGGGGAGATGGGAAGATGTGGCGGGTGGAGGGGTCACGTTGGAGGTGGCAAAACTGGCGGAGGACTATATGTTGTATTTGCCGGCTGGTGGGGTGAAAGGTGAGGACCAGGGGGACTCTGCCCTGTTTGCGAGTGGGGGAATGGGGAGCGAGGGCAGTGTTGCGGGGTATGGAGGAGACCCTGGTGCGAGCCTCATCAATAGTGGGGGAGGGGAATCCCCGTTCTCTGAAGAATGAGGCCATTTTGTGATGACCTGGTGTGGAACACCTCATCTGGGAGCAGATGCGGCGTAGACGGAGGAATTGGGAATAGGGGATGGAGTCCTTACAGGAAGCAGGGTGGGAGGAGGAGTAGTCCAGGTAGCTGTGGGAGTCAGTAGGTTTGTAGTGGATGTCGGTCAGGAGTGTATCACCTGCAATAGAGATAGTGAGGTCAAGGAATGGTAGGGAAGTGTCGGAAATGGTCCAAGTGTATTTGAGTGCCGGATGGAAGTTGGTGGTGAAATGAATGAAGTCAGTCAGTTGTGTGTGGGTGCAGGAGGTGACACCAAAGCAGTCGTCGATGTAAACGGAGGTAGAGGTCGGGGATGGGGCCCTGGTATGCCGAGAACAAGGATTGTTCGACATACCCAACAAAGAGGCAAGCGTAGCTGGGGCCCATGCGTGTGCCCATAGCTACGCCTTGTGTTTGGAGGAAATGGGAGGAATCAAAAGAGAAGTTATTGAGGGTGAGGACCAACTCTGCTAGGCGGAGGAGGGTGTCAGTGGACGGGTATGGGTTGCTCCTCTGGTCGAGGAAGAACCGGAGGGCTTTGAGACCGTCCTGCTGGGGGATGGAGGTGTAGAGTGACTGGACGTCCATGGTAAAGATGAGAGGATGGGGCCTGGGGAATGGAATGCACGGAGCCGACGGAGAGTGTCTGAGGTGTCTTGAACATAGGTGGGGGAGGGATTTAACAAAGGGGGATAGGATGGCGTCAAGGTATGTGGAAATGAGTTCGGTGGGGCACGAACAGGCAGAGACAATGGGTCTCCAGGGCAGTCCGTTTTGTGGATTTTGGGGAGAAGGTAAATCGGGCCGTGCGGGGCTGGGAAACGATGAGGTCGGAGGCTCGGGGGGGTAGGGAGCCGGAGCTGATGAAGTCAGTTATGGTGCTCGAGATGGCGGCCTGGTGTTCGTCAGTGGGGTCATGGTCCAGGGGTAAGTAGGAGGAGGTGTCCGAGAGTTGGCGCGCGGCCTCCGCTTTGTAGAGATCGACGCGCCAGACTACCACGGCACCTCCCTTGTCGGCGGGTTTGATAACCCAGTCTGGGTTGTTACGGAGTGAGTCGATGGCAGTACGTTCAGGGCTGGAGAGATTGGAGTGAGACAGGGGGGTGGAGAAGTCGAGGCGGTTGATGTCCCCACGGCAGTTCTGGATAAATAGTTCTACAGCCGGAAGGCTACGAGGGGGGTTCCAAGTGGAGGCGGTACGTGGGAGACAGGAAAACGGATCATCAGTGGGGGGCGAGGACTTCTTCCCGTGGAAGAACGCTGTGAGGCGGAGGCGACGGTAGAAGAGCTCCAAGTCGTGGTGGCGCGGAACTCATTGAGGTGGGGACGGAGGGGGACAAAGGTGAGACTCTCTTGCTGAGGACAGACCGTTCGATATCGGAGAGGGGGAGGTCCGGGGGGATGGTGCTAACACGCAGCAAGGATGGGGGTTGTGGTCGGAGGACGGCAGGTGAGTGGACTGAGGACGAAGCGTGGTGTGGTGGGGGGGTGGAGGGTGGTCAGGAAACTGGGAGATATCCCCTCACCTTCTATAAATAGTCCCCCTGGATCTTTAATGCACACTTGAACAAATGAAGCAGCTTCAAGCCTTTAGTTCATATCCGAGGAACGTATAGTCATACACAGATCTTGAGGTCCACATGTCTGATGCTGCTCGATCTGACTTAAATACTCATTAGTGGGGATAGGCAGTCATTTTGACTGATTGCACTCGTGGGTCAGGAAGGTGAAAACCACCTCCAGGTTAGAAGCTGGAATTAGTTTGAGACTAACTGGGCAGCGAGCTGATGGGCAAGTTTGCAGACAGCACCAAAATAATGTACTAGATTGAAGCTGTCAGTAGCATTTGCCTGCAACAGATGTATCTTGATGAATTGGGGACAGGGCATCAGATTTCACTCTGATGAGCTGCAAAAATGCTGAACACGCACCTTGTGGGGAAAAGAACAAAACCCGCAGGAAAAACATGTAGAAAAAGAGAAAGATCTGACATTCTTACACGAAAATCTCTCAGAATTCAAGAGCAACAAGGTGACAACGTGAATAGGTCGCAGTAGGTGGAAAGTGCCCTCTTTAGGGAATGCTTATCGAATCACAGGCATTTTTTTAGCACGAGAACTAACCCGGAGTTGTTGCTTACCGTGTGTCCTTGGCCACAGAGGGGAGCCTCCCCTGGGGATCAGTAGGGGCCAAAGGAACTGTCGACAAGATCCAAACTCACAGATCAGACCGCAGAAACTCACAGCGAAATTCACTGGCAGCCTCGTGAAAATCACATCCAACAGCAATGAGACCAAACTTGCTTCAGATCAACGGGACACTCCTGCTGCTCTCTGTATAACATGTTGATGCTAACTCCGGATGCAACTCACACAAGAGGCAAGGGGGCGGGAGAGGTTTCCAGCTCCGATTGTGCCTGCTCTCTCTCTCTTGCTTGCAACGACTGCTCAAACCAGGATATGAAGCCAGTCAGTGAGGGAGGAAACACCTTGCGAGGCGCGCACTAATTCCCAAACTCAGAGTCACAGGATGGAGACATGTGAACAGTCCGGAAACCAGTGAAGAATAACTGCCAGCTGCAGGCTCTGAGATAACAACACGTTGTTTGCCCACTCCACCGGCTTCACTCATCAATCAGGACCTTGCCTTAAACAGGGAGAACCTGGCTCCCATGTAGAAGGGGCCAGATCCCCAGTGAACTGGATGCAGTTGGCAGCATCGCAGACGGAAATTAACCCTCTCGTTGTCCACAAACACTGACTTAGAATTTTTGGAAGAGGAAAAAACAGATGGAGAGTGGCTGTAGAAGCAGCTCAGGAAGAAGAGCAGGATCTCTGAATTCAAAAGAGCAGACACTCTCTTTAAGGTAGACAAACATGCTGGAGAAACTCAGCAGGTGAGGCAGCATCTACGGAGCGAAGGATATATATGGAGCGAACGAGACCCTTCTTCAGACTTCACACTCTCTTTAAACTCGTTTTATTTTCCTTCCTCAGTTTGGACTCTTGCTCTTTTCTGTCCCATGCTATTCTCAACAGACAATAAAACTGCACACAGGCTGTGGTGAACTTAACCCCAGGGTCTTGTTCACATTATAGGATGCTGAATGTCTTCAACACTGCTCAGATTGTAGGATCTTCAGACCCCGACAGTGAAAAACTGTGTGCAGTTTTGGTCTCCTAATTTGAGGAAGGACATTCTTGTTATTGAGCTATTGCAGGTTAATTCCCGGGATGGCGGGACTGTCATATGTTGCAAGAATGGAGCGGCTGAGCTTGTACACTCTGGAGTTTAGAAGGATGAGAGGGAATCTTATTGAAACACGATTATTAAGGGATTGGACATACTAGAGGCAGGAAAAATGTTCCAGATTTTGGGGGAGTCCAGAACCAGGGGCCACAGTTTAAGAATAAGGGGTAAGCCATTTAGAACGGAGACAAGGAAACACTTTTTCACCCAGAGAGTTGTGAGTCTGAGGAATTCTCTGTCTCAGAGGGCGGTGGAGGCCGGTTCTCTGGATGCTTTCAAGAGAGAGCTAGATAGAGCTCTTAAAGATAGCGGAGTCAGGGAATATGGGGAGAAGGCAGGAACGGGGTACTGATTGGGGATGATCAGCCATGATCACATTGAATGGCCTCTAGTTTCTTTGGCCCAGACCTTCTTCCCTCCCTCAACCATACAGGAGAGAGCGAGGGAGAGGGGAAGGGAGAGAGGGAGAAGGGAGGAGAGAGAGAGAGAGAGAGAGAGAGGAAGGGAGGGAGGGAGGGAGGGAGGGAGAGAGGGGGGGAGGTGGGGGGTTTGAGCAGGGAGCAAAGGGAGGGGGGAGGGATTCAAGGGGCCGGTGGGTCTGGAGCTGAGGGGGATGAATGGGGGGGCAGGGAACTGAGTGGTCAAGTGAGCCATGGAAGGGGGCAGGGAGAAAGGTGGGAGTTCACATTGTTTTGGGGGTGGGGGGGAGGGGGGGGGGGGGGGTAAGGAGCAGGAGGCGGCAGGGGTAAGGGGCTGGGAGCCACAGGGAGGAGGACACATTGTTTGGGGGTGGGGAGGGTGTTGCAGTTTAGGAAGTCAAACCAGGGCAGGATCTTCACTGTGAATGGCAGGGGGCTGGGGGAATGTTGTAGAGCAGAGGGATCTAGGAGTGCAGGTACATAGTTCCCTGAAAGTGGCGTCACAGGTAGATAGGGTGGTCATGAAAGCTTTCATTGGCGAGAGAACTGCATAGTGGGAGAACTGGGAAGGGGATGGAGAGAGAAAGCAAGGGCTATCTGAAGTTAGAGAAGTGCTCATATACCGCTGGAATATGAGGTGCTGTTCCTCCAATTACACTGAGCCTCACATGGAGGAAGTTAACACCTGGAACAGCGGATACAGTAGATGAGGTTGGAGGAGGTGCAAGTGAACTTCAGCTTCACCTGGAAAGACTGTTTGGGTCCTTGGATGGAGTTGAGTGGGGAGGTAAAGGAACAAGTGTTGTATCCCCTGCGGTTGCAGGGGAAAGCACCTGGGGAGGGGGTGGTTTGGGTGGGAAGGGATGAGTTGACATTTGAAATTTGATTGATAAAAGATGACTTTCAAGCTGGTATGACAGGTGGGGGAGGGGTGGAGAGAGGGGATGTAAGGGTTACTTAAGGATGCCCTTGATGATCTTCCCAGCCCTCCACCGAAAACGGTGTCTGAGACGGGCTGGGAAGATCATCAAGGACCCCTCCCACCCTAACCATGGACTGTTTGCCCTCCTACCATCGGGGAGGCGGTACAGGAGCCTCAGGTCCCGCACCAGCAGGATGAGGAGTAGCTTCTACAATAACACCATCGCACTGCTGAACTCGGAGTCCCGCCGATAGATTCCCACATCTGTATTTATTTATCTGTATTTATCTAAACATTGCTATCACTACGTACTGACACTAAACTGCATTTCGTTGTACCCATAGTTGTATCTGTGCAATGACATTAAATTTGAATTGAATTGAATACTTGAAGTTAGAGAAATCAATATTCATACCTCTATCAATAAAAGGGAGGTAGCTGGTTGGATAGTTCACTAAAATCAGAGAATGACATTTCTCAACTCAAACAAAGTTTGACAAGTAGCCAAGTGTCCCGACCTGAAACGTTGCCCATATTTTTTCTCCAGCACTTGGTGCCCATCTTTGTCAGACACAAGGAACTGCAGATGCTAGTTCATACACAAAAAGACACAAAGTGCTGGAGGCAGGATCTGTGGAGAACATGGATAGGTGGCATCTCACAGAGTGCTGGAGTAACTCAGTGGGTCAGGCAGCATCTCTGGTCAATGTGGATAGGCGATGTTTCAGGTCTGATTAAGGGTCATGTCCCAAAAAAAGTTCCCTACCCACGTTCTCCACTGACAGACACAACAGGCTGGAGTAACTCAGCGGGACAGGCAGCACCTCTGGAGGGAAGGAATCTTCTTCAGACTGAGAGTCACAGGAGAGGGAGACACAGAGATAAGGAAGTGTAAGGTTTTACTCCAGCACTCTGTTATCTGAATGGTGTCAGGTTATGAAAAGGGGAAGTACAATGAGACCTGGGTGTGCTTGTGCATCAGTCACTGAAAGTAAGCATGCAGTAAAGGAGACAGTTGAGCAAAGGGGACTATGGAGCCATGAGGGAGGAGCTGGCCAAAGTTGACTGGAAAGAGACCCTAGCAGGGATGACAGTGGAACAACAATGGCAGGTATTTCTGGGAATAATACAGAAGGTGCAGAATCAGTTCATTCCAAAGAGGAAGAAAGATTCTAAGGGGAGTAAGATGAGTGGGAAAGCAGAGGATTAGGCAATGTTTAAAGAGCAACAGAAGATAACTAAAAAGGCAATACATGGAGCAAAGACGAGGTATGAAGGTAAGCTAGTCAAGAATATAAAGGAAGATAGTACAAGCTTCTTTAGGTATGTGAAGAGGAAAAAAATAGTTAAGACAAATGTGGGTCCCTTGATGACAGAAACAGGTGAATTTATTATGGGGAACAAGGAAATGGCAGACGAGTTGAACAGGTACTTTGGATCCGTCTTCACTAAGGAAGACACAAACAATCTCCCAGATGTACCAGTGGCCAGAGGATCTGGGGTGACGGAGGGACTGAAGGAAATTCACATTAGTCAGGAAATGGTGTTGTGTACACAAAAAGCTGGAGAAACTCAGCGGGTGCAGCAGCATCTAAGGAGCGAAGGAGATAGGCGACGTTTCGGGCCGAGACCCTTCTTCAGACTGGTCAGGGATCAGGGAAACGAGACATATAGACTGTGATGTGGAGAGATAAGGAACAATGAGTGAAAGATATGCAAAAAAGTATCGGTGATAAAGGGAACAAGCCATTGTAAGCTGTTTGTGGTGTGAAAATGAGAAGCTGGTGCGACTAGGGTGGGGGAGAGATAGAGAGAGAGGGAATGCCAGGGCCCCAGGGCTGAGGGAGAGGTGGGAAGGGGAGGAGACAGCAGGGGTTAACAGAATTGAGAAAATTCAATATTCAAGCCCAAAGGATGCAGACTCCCCAAGCGGAATATGAGGTGCTGTTCCTCCAGCTTGCGGTGTTGCTCACTCTGGCCGTGGAGGAGGCCCAGGACCGAGAGGTCGGATGTGGAATGGGAGGGGGAGTTGAAGTGCTGAGCCACCGGGAGGTCGGGTTGGTTATTGCGGACCGAGCGGAGGTGTTCGGCGAAGCGATCGCCAAGCCTCCGCTTGGTCTCACCGATATAGATCATCTGGCATCTGGAGCAGCGGATGCAGTAGATGAGGTTGGAGGAGGTGCAGGTGAACCTCTGTCGGACCTGGAAGGACTGCTTGGGTCCCTGAAAGGAGTGGAGGGGGGAGGTGAAGGGACAAGTGTTGCATTTCTTGCGGTTGCAAGGGAAAAGTGCCCGGGGAAGGGGTAGAGTGGGAGGGGAGGGAAGAATGGACAAGGGAGTTGTGGAGGGAGCGGTCTTTGCGGAAGGCAGACAGGGGGGGAGATGGGAAGATGTGGCGGGTGGAGGGGTCACGTTGGAGGTGGCGAAACTGGCGGAGGACTATATGTTGTATTTGCCGGCTGGTGGGGTGAAAGGTGAGGACCAGGGGGACTCTGCCCTGTTTGCGAGTGGGGGAATGGGGAGCGAGGGCAGTGTTGCGGGGTATGGAGGAGACCCTGGTGCGAGCCTCATCAATAGTGGGGGAGGGGAATCCCCGTTCTCTGAAGAATGAGGCCATTTGTGATGACCTAGTGTGGAACACCTCATCCTGGGAGCAGATGCGGCGTAGACGGAGGAATTGGGAATAGGGGATGGAGTCCTTACAGGAAGCAGGGTGAGAGGAAGAGTAGTCCAGGTAGCTGTGGGAGTCAGTAGGTTTGTAGTGGATGTCGGTCAGGAGCGTATCACCTGCAATAGAGATGGTGAGGTCAAGGAATGGTAGGGAAGTGTCGGAAATGGTCCAAGTGTATGTGAGTGCCGGATGGAAGTTGGTGGTGAAATGAATGAAGTCAGTCAGTTGTGTGTGGGTGCAGGAGGTGACACCAAAGCAGTCGTCGATGTAACGGAGGTAGAGGTCGGGGATGGGGCCCTGGTACGCCGAGAACAAGGATTGTTCGACGTACCCAACAAAGAGGCAAGCGTAGCTGGGGCCCATGCGTGTGTCCCCATAGCTACGCCTTGTGTTTGGAGGAAATGGGAGGAATCAAAAGAGAAGTTATTGAGGGTGAGGACCAACTCTGCTAGGCGGAGGAGGGTGTCAGTGGACGGGTATGGGTTGCTCCTCTGGTCGAGGAAGAACCGGAGGGCTTTGAGACCGTCCTGGTGGGGGATGGAGGTGTAGAGTGACTGGACGTCCATGGTAAAGATGAGAGGATGGGGGGCCTGGAGAATGGAATGCTCGGAGCCGATGGAGAGTGTCTGAGGTGTCTTGAACATAGGTGGGGAGGGATTTAACAAAGGGGGATAGGATGGCGTCAAGGTATGTGGAAATGTGTTCGGTGGGGCACGAACAGCAGAGACAATGGGTCTGCCAGGGCAGTCGGGTTTGTGGATTTTAGGGAGAAGGTAAAATCGGGCCGTGCGGGGCTGGGAAACGATGAGGTCGGAGGCTCGGTGGGGTAGGGAGCCCGAGCTGATGAAGTTGGTTATGGTGCTCGAGATGGTGGCCTGGTGTTCGTCAGTGGGGTCATGGTCCAGGGGTAAGTAGGAGGAGGTGTCCGAGAGTTGGCGCGCGGCCTCCGCTTTGTAGAGATCAACGCGCCAGACTACCACGGCACCTCCCTTGTCGGCGGGTTTGATAACCCAGTCTGGGTTGTTACGGAGTGAGTCGATGGCAGCACGTTCAGGGCTGGAGAGATTGGAGTGAGACAGGGGGGTGGAGAAGTCGAGGCGGTTGATGTCCCGACGGCAGTTCTGGATAAATAGTTCTACAGCCGGAAGGCTACGAGGGGGGTTCCAAGTGGAGGCGGTGCGTGGGAGACAGGAAAAGGGATCATCAGTGGGGGCGAGGGCTTCTTCCCGTGGAAGAACGCTGTGAGGCGGAGGCGACGGTAGAAGAGCTCCAAGTCGTGGTGGGCGCGGAACTCATTGAGGTGGGGACGGAGGGGGACAAAGGTGAGACCTCTGCTGAGGAGGACAGACCGTTCGATGTCGGAGAGGGGGAGGTCCGGGGGGATGGTGAACACGCGGCAAGGATGGGGGTTGTGGCCGGAGGAAGGCAGGTGAGTGGACTGAGGACGAAGCATTGTGTGGTGGGGGGGGTGGAGGTGGTCAGGCGGTAGGGGGTATGGGGCTGTGGTGTGGGTGGGGAAGAGCAGGGGTTACATGGTAGGGGGGGGATGGGGAAGACCTAGTGGAATAGCCACTAAGGTTACTGGGGCTGGGGAGACGGGCACTAGGACCCAGTGCCGTTAAAGACAGAGTGGTGGGGGGCGTTAGCAATGTGGAGGCTTCAGGCCCACTGCAGAGTCCAGTCTGCAGGTGAGACGACAGCCGCAGGCTGCTGGAGGGCGGTGGAGAGTCGTGGGTCGGCGGACCCGAAGGTAGGAGTCCGCGGGCAGTGGAGTCGGGGTCGGCGGGCGATGCGTTGGAGGTCCCGGTGGGCGGGTGGTCGGTCCGACCGGTGAGGCGGCGAGATGAGTGGGTGTGGTGCGGCGGCCGTGTTCGGGTGGCCCCGGTCCGGCGGCGATGCAAGGTGAGGCGGGGTGCGGCTGTGGTCTTCGGCGGCCCAGTACACCGGCGATGCTGGATGGGCCCGGTGCGGCGATGGAGTTAGGTGGTCCCAGGGGACGGCGAGGTTCGGCAGTCGCGTTGTGCTGGTGATGGGCGGTGGAATCGGGGAGGGGGAGATAAACAGAGTTACCAGCAGGCAGCGGGGCTGGGCATCATCAGTAGGCAGGTGGAGGTCGGCGGCAGCATCGGCGTGGAGGTCGGTGAAGGTGGCGTCCTGGTGAGTCCTGGAGGCGCTCCTCGTGGACAAGATGGCGTCGGGGGACTCAGGCCGGCGGCTCGGGCCAGAGTTGGGGCCCGGGGCCTGCGGGCGGTCGAGTCGGGGATTGTCGGTGGCTGGAACGGCCTGGAGGCGGGCTAATTTCAGGTCCTTGGTGGAAGTAAGGTGGGACAGGAATTGTTGATTTGGTGTTGTGTAGACTGATGGGACTGAAGGCTGATAAATCCCTAGGGCCTGGTGGTCTGCATCCCAGGGTACTTAAAGATGTGGCTCCAGAAATCGTGGATGCATTGGTGATCATTTTCCAATGTTCTATAGATTCAGGATCAGTTCCTGTGGGTTGGAGGGTAGCTAATGTTATCCCATTTTTTAAGAAGGGAGGGAGAGATAAAACAGGGAATTATTGACCAGTTAGCCTGACATCGGTGGTGGGGAAGATGCTGGAGTCAATCATAAAAGATGAAACAGCGGCACATTTGGATAGCAGTAACAGGATGGATTTACGAAGGGATCATGCTTGACTAATCTTCTGGAATTTTTTGAGGATGTAACTGGGAAAATGGACAGCCAGTGGATGAAGTATACCTAGACATTCAGAAAGCCTTTGATAAGGTCCAACATAGGAGATTAGTGGGCAAAATTAGAGCATTCCAACAATCTGTATTATTTGAATGGTGTCAGGTTAGGAAAATGGGAAGTACAACGAGACCTGCATGTCCTTGTACATCAGTCAGTGAAAATAAGCATGCAGGTGCAGCAGGCAGTGAAGAAAGCTAATGGAATGTTGGCCTTCATAACAAGAGGAGTTGAGGATAGGAGTAAAGAGGTCTTTCTGCAGTTGTACAGGGCTCTGGTGAGACCACACCTGGAGTATTGTGTGCAATTTTGGTCTCCTAATTTGAGGAAGAACATTCTTGCTATTGAGGCAGCGTAGGTTCACCAGGTTAATTCCCGGAATGGCGGGACTGACATATGATGAAAGAATGGGTCGTCTGGGCTTGTATTCACTGGAATTTAGGATGAAAGGGGATCTTATGGAAACATGTAAAATTATTAAAGGATTGAACAGGATAGATGCAGGGAACATGCTCCTGATGTTGGGGGAGTCCAGAACCAGGGGTCACAGTTTAAGAATAAGGTGTAGGTCATTTAGAACTGAGATGGGAAAAACTCACCCAGTGAGTTGTGGATCTGTGGAATTGTCTGCCACAGAAGGCAGTGGAGACCAATTCACTGGATGTTTTCAAGAGAGAGTTAGATTTAGCTCTTAGCGCTAACGGAATCAAGGGATATGGGGAGAAAGCAGGAACTGGGTACAGATTGAGGATGATCAGCCATGATCATCCTGACAGCACCAAGATATTGAACTTAGGAGGAGGCCATTTGGCCCCTCGAGCCAGCACTGCCATTGAATGTGATCATGGCTGATTATCCACAATCAGTACCCCGTTCCTGCCTTCTTCCCATTTCCCCTGACTCTGCTATCTTTAAGAGCCCTATTTAGCTCTCTCTTGCAAGCATCCAGAGAACCGGCCCTCTGAGGCAGAGAATTCCACTGACTCACAACTCTCTGTGTGAAATAGTGTTTCCTCATCTCCATTCTAAATGGCTTACCCCTTATTCTTAAACTGTGGCCCCTGGTTCTGAACTCCCCCAACATCGGGAACATGTTTCCTGCCTCTTTACAAACTGTCTTAAGAAATCTTATGCAAAATGTATTTGCTGGATTAATGACTGTGAAAATGAAATCATCTTGGCCTTATCAAACAATGTTTAGCACCACACGCTACCAATCCCAACTGTGGAGACATTGGTGTAGTTAGCTCGTTGTACCACAATGATTTTTTAAATTCTTGATCTTAATCTTAAACTACGTATTGTGCTTCTGGATGTAATTTATTATGCTTTTGTATGCAATTTATTCCATGTAATGCCTTGTCTTTTATCCTGACCTTGAGTCTGGAATATAAACGCACACGTATGTGCCAAATGGAGTCTAGTGCAGATAGTTCCTGACTGTTCACATGTCTCCATCCTGTGATTCTGAGTTTGGGAATTAGTGCGCGCCTCGCAAGGTGTTTCCTCCCTCACTGACTGGCTTCATATCCTGGTTTGAGCAGCCGTTGCAAGCAAGAGACAGAGAGCAGGCACAATCGGAGCTGGAAACCTCTCCCGCCCCCTTGCTTCTTGTGTGAGTTGCATCCGGAGTTAGCATCAACATGTTATACAGAGAGCAGCAGGGGTGTCCCGTTGATCTGAAGCAAGTTTGGTCTCATTGCCGTTGGATGTGATTTTCACGAGGCTGCCAGTGAATTTCGCTGTGAGTTTCTGCGGTCTGATCTGTGAGTTTGGATCTTGTCGACAGTTCCTTTGGTCCCTACTGATCCCCAGGGGAGGCTCCCCTCTGTGGCCAAGGACACACGGTAAGCAACAACTCCGGGTTAGTTCTCGTGCTAAAAAAATGCCTGTGATTGATTGATTGATTAAGGTTTATTTAAATAGGGACAGATACAAAAACATAGATACACTTGAAACAGTCATCTGATGTATGCATTATCATGTTTTTAGCCAAAGCTAATTCGCAACACTTGTCCCTAGTAGAGCTTTTGGTTAAAATGATAATACAGATTAACATTATTTAAAATAGGGAAATGGAAATGGAAATGAGATAAAAAATGGAAAAGAGAAAAAGACATACAGAGAGAGCACAGTGTAAAAACTAAATATGAGAACAAGATTGTTGTTGAATTAGCCACAATTTTGTGTTTCTTTTGAATGTGAAATATGTAGGGATACATTTCAAGTGGTCTGGCAGTGAGTTCCATAATTTTGTCCCTTTTACTGAAAAGGCAGTTTGAGCAAAAGATGTTCTGCAGAAGGGGACACTACAATTGCCTTTTGACGCTGCTCGGGTGGTGGATCTGGTACCACTTTGCAGTCTTGTTGTTTTACACAGCAGCTGGGGATCAGTGCCATTTAGCCACCTGAAGACCAATTTAACTAAATGTAAGGAAATAAAGTTAGCAAAACTTAGGATCTTACATTTGCTTAGAAATTGACAGTGATGATACCTTATTCTTTTTTTGTCCAGGACTTTCAAGGCTTGGTTATAGAGACACTCTATGGCCTTAATTGATGACTGGTGAGCCTGGGACCATGTGGTTAAGCCATAAGATATATGTGAGAGAATCATAGAATTCATGAAAAGAAAAGCACAGTTAAAAGTCAAACAGTTCCTTATAATCATAAAACAGCCTTAATGGTTTTACACGTTTTCTTAATATGACTTTTAAAGTTCAACTGATTGTCTATAATTATTCCCAGATACTTTACTCCAGGTACTTGTTCAATGAGCTCACCATTGATTTTTATATTGAGGAGGTTTGTTAGGGGTAGTTTTTTGATGGAGAAGCAGACAGAGTTTGTCTTTTTAGTGTTTAAAGTTAAACAAGATGAGGCCAGCCAAGATGATATTTTGTCTAAGTTGGCATTTAGTTTCTCAGCCACAAAAGTACAGGTTTTACCAGATGCATATACAACTGTGCCATCTGCATACATCTGTAGACCTACATCTGGGCAGACATCTGGCAAATCATTGATGTAGAGGCTGAAGAGTATAGGTCCCAAGACAGGGCCCGAGGGATCCCTGTTTCAATTTTGAGAAAAGTGGATCTTACACAATTAACTGTAACACATTGTTCACGGCCTTTTAAGTATGACTCAAACCAGGACAATTACTGTTTTGAAAAATTGAACTTAGTTAGTTTTGAAATTAAGATGTCATGATTTACTGTATCAAACGCCTTTTTTAGATCTAAAAATACTGCACCAACCACATTTCCTTTATCAAGTGAATTTGATATTTTCGGTTTAAAAAAAAAGGCAGATTCTGTAGAATAGTTGCGTCTGAATCCGAATTGCAGGGGATGCAAATAATGGTTTGTCTCAAGGTGGTGCATCAGTTGTTCTGAGACAATCTTCTCCAGGACTTTAGAGAAAACTGGAAGAAGATTAATGGGTCTATAGTTAGAGGTCATTTCAGCATCTCCAGATTTAAAAAGTGGTATTACTTGAGCAGTTTTCCACCCATCTGGGAATTGCCCAGATTTAATGGAGATATTAATAAGATGGGTGAGAGGCTGGATTTGAATGCTACTATATTTCTTAAGAAAAGCTGTGACTAGATTATAAATATCTTTTGAGTAAGTGGTGTTTAGGTCATGTATAGCTTTTAGGATAGCTGTCTGACCAACCTCCCTGCGCTGAAATGAGCTATTTTGATCGTCAGGCATGTCTATTGCTGTTAGGGCAATATCATTCCTGCAGGAGAAACCTGAGGCAAGGTTTTTAACAGATTATATGAAGAAATTATTGAACTCGTTTGAGACGTGTACTATCAGTGATTATGTTTATATTGGCTTTGGGTGGTGTTAACCTTTGGATTTAATAGGCTATTTAATTGCTTCCAGATAATTTTGCCATTTCCTTTTGCCTCTGATAGAGCGTGGATGTAATAATTTGATTTGGACGTTCTGAGTTGTTTAACCACTTGATTACGCAAGTCTTTAAATAGTTTCAGATCAATGTCACTACGAGTTTTGATAAAAGTTTTCAGGGTATAGTCCCTCCTTTTCATTAATTTTCGAATATCATCATTCATCCATGGTAGCTGGCATTTCCTTTGGGATTTTTTCGCTTTTTAATAAATTTATGAACAATACATCCAATGGCAGACGTTAGCTGATTACAGCAGTCGTTTACTTGGTCAAGTTGTTGGAGCTCATCCCAGTTAACACCCTTTAATTCATTCTCAAATACTGTCATTGTTTTACGAGGGATCTCAAGTTTAAAAGATTTCTGGTTTTGATTTATAAACCTTGGCAGTCGTTTCTTTGTGAGTTTTCTTGCTATCAATGTCAAGTTATGCTCAGATAGGCCAGTGACTAGATTATACGTTTTTATGATTCTATCAGGTTTGTTCATGAAAATTAAATCTATTAGCGTTTGAGTGTTTCTGGTAATACGTGTGGGGGCTTCGATCTTCTGACTGAAGTTATGTTTAGATGTGAGATTCTTTAGTTTTTTCCTGCACTTTTTGTCTAACCAATTTGTATTAAAGTCTCCGAAGACAAGTACCTCACTGTTGTGCTTATAGTTCTTAAACAGCGATTCGATAAACATTCCCTAAAGAGGGCACTTTCCACCTACTGCGACCTATTCACTTTGTCACCTTGTTGCTCTTGAATTCTGAGAGATTTTCGTGTAAGAATAAGTCAGATCTTTCTCTTTTTCTAGATATTTTTTCTGCGGGTTTTGTTCTTTTCCCCACAAGGTGCGTGTTCAGCATTCTTGCAGCTCATCAGAGTGAAATCTGAAGCCCTGTCCCCAATACATCAAGATACATCTGTTGCAGGCAAATGCTACTGACAGCCTCAACTGCAGTACATTATCTTGGTGCTGCCTGCAAACTTGCCCATCAGCTTGCTGCCCAGTTAGCCTCAAACTAATTCCAGCTTCTAACCTGGAGGTGGTTTTCACCTTCCTGACCCACGAGTGCAATCAGTCAAAATGACTGCCTATCCCCACTAATGAGTATTTGTCAGATCGAGCAGCATCAGACATGTGGACCTCAAGATCTATGTATGACTATACGTTCCTCGGATATGAACTAAAGGCTTGAAGCTGCTTTATTTGTTCAATTGTGCATTAAAGATCCAGGGGACTATTTATAGAAGGTGATGGGAGATCTCCCAGATTCCAAGATTCAAGTGAGTTTATTGTCATGTGTCCCTGATAGGACAATTAAATTCTTGCATTGCTTCAGCACAACGGAACATAGTAGGCATTGACTACAAAACAGATCAGTGTGTCCATATAGCATTATATAAATATATACACACATGAATAAATAAACTGATAAAGTGCAAATAACAGATAATGGGCTATAAATGTTCATCCAGTTTCGTCCGAGCCAAGTTTAATAGCCTGATGGCTGTGGGGAAGCTGCTATTCCTGAACCTGGTCGTTGCAGTCTTCAGGCTCCTGTACCGTCTACCTGAAGGTAGCGGGGAGATGAGTGTGTGAACGAACTGCAGATGCTGGAGAAATCAAAGGTGGACAAAATGCTGGAGAAATTCAGTGGCAGCATCTATGGTGCTAAGGAATTTGTGACTTTTTGGGTCGACACCCTTCATCAGTCAGAGAGAGATATAGAGTCAGAAAGAGAGACAGAGAGAGGGAGACAGAGAGAGACAGGTAGAGAGAGAGACAGACAGAGAGTGAGAGAGACAGAGGGAGAGATAGACAGAGTGAGAGACAGAGATATAGAGAGAGAGAGGGAGAAGAGAGAGAACAGAGAGAGAGAGAGAGAGTGACAGACTGAGCTAGAGAGAGACAGAGCTAGAGAGAGAAAGAGAGAGACAGAGAGAGAGACCAAGAGACAGAGACAACGAGACAGAGAGGCAGAGACAGAGAGAGATAGAGAGAGACAGAGAGTGAGAGACGGTGAGAGAGAGAGAGAGAGACAGAGAGAGAGACAGTGAGAGCTGGAGAGAGAGAGAGACTTAAATAAAGGCATTGCCATTAAAGTGGTGAGTGAGTTCTTATTGGTTTTAATGGCAGTCTAGCTGGATATTTGATGGTTTTTTTCTCTACCTAATTTTATAATTTCAAAGTAACAGGGTATTTCCCAAATTTACTATATTTTTATGATGTTCAAGTTGAATAAAACATACTTAAGAAATTTGTTAATTTACGTGGCAAAATAAATTCTATATAAAATGATACACAAGGGAGAATAAGACGAAAATTACCAAAATAACATAAGAAAATTTAGTCGAGGGTGAATTAAATGTTGTGATAAAGACTCAAGGGTGAATGACACTGAAATAATTTGAAGAAAGGTCTCGACCCGAAACCTTACCATTACCTTAGTTCCATAGATGTTGCCTCACCCACTGAGTTTCTCCAGCATTTTTGTCTACCTTTAGTTTAAGAAGCACTGCTCTTGACCTTTGTGTCTATCTTCTCCACAGATGCTGCCTGACCCTCCCCCACCTCCCCTTCCCCTCCTCCACCTCGCGAAGCGGAGCCGGTTCTCCTTGAGGGGGGAAGGGTGGGGGGGCATAGAGTGGGGGTAAGGGGAGTGGGAGGGGAGTGGGGGTGTGGGGGAGGGGAGTGGAGGTGAGGGGGGGATTGGAGTGGGGGAGAGGGTAGTGGGGGTGAGGGGAGCTGGGGTGTGGGGGGGGGAGGGGAGTGGGGGTGCGGAGGGGGTGGGGGGGGAGGGGAGTGGGGGTGAGGGGGATCTGGAATGGGGAGCGGTTACTGGGCGTGAGGGGAGTGGGGGTGAGGGGAGTGGAGGTGAGGGGAGTGGGGGTGAGGGGGGTCAAGTGGGGGAGAGGGTAAGTGGGGTGAGGGGTGAGGGGTGGGGAGTTGGGGTGTGTGGGGGGGAGTGGGGGTGAGGGGGGACTGGAGTGGGGGAGAGGATAGTTGGGGGTGAGGGGAGTGGGGGGTGAGGGGGGACTGGAGTGGGGGAGAGGATAGTGGGGTGAGGGAGTGGGGGGTGAGGGGAGTGGAGGTGAGGGGAGTGGGGGTGAGGGGGTCAAGTGGGGGAGGGGTAGGGGGTGAGGGTGGGGAGTTTGGGGTGTGGGGGGGAGAGGGGGTGAGGGGGGACTGGAGTGGGGGAGAGGATAGTGGGGGTGAGGGGAGTGGGGGTGAGGGGGGACTGGAGTGGGAGAGGATAGTGGGGGGTGAAGGGAATTGGCGTGAGGGTAGTGGGGGGTGATGGTAGTGGGGTGTTGGGGTGACGTTATCTGCATGCACGGTGCCCTGACGTCCCCCCCCCCTGTCATTGCGCACAGTTACGTGGGGGGGCGGCATGGGAAGAAGGTCACAGAGTGCTGGAGTCACTCAGCGGGCCAGGCAGCGTCTGTGGAGAACACGGATAGGGGACGTTATTTGGGTCACGACCCTTCTGCAGACCTGAAACATCACCTATCCACGTTGACCAGAGATGCTGCCTGACCTACTATGTTACTCCAGCACTCTGTGTCTTTTTGTGTATGAACCAGCATCTGCAGTTCCTTGTGTCTGCCAAAGATAGGCACGAAGTGCTGGGGGAAAAATATGGGCAACGTTTCATGTTTCGGAACACTTGGCTACTTGTCGATGTTCCCCATTTGGGGGAGTCCAGAATCAGGGGGTCACAGTTTAAGAATAAGGGGTTGGTCACTTAGGACTGAGATGAGGAAATAGTTTTTCACCCAGAGAGTTGTGAATCTGTGGAATTCTCTGCCACAGAAGGCAGTGGAGGCCAATTCACTGGATGTTTTCAAGAGAGATTTAGATTTAACCTTTAGGGCTAATGGAATCAAGGGATATGGGGAGAAAGCAGGAACGGGGTACTTCTTGTTTCGTGTCCTTATGCTATATAGTGGCTCGCCACTGCTGTACACATCGTTGTGCTATTGGAGTGTTATGTGCACGGTCAGCAGTAGTACATGGATTATCCAGCAATGGGCATTGCAGGTTTTGTATTGTCTGGGTCTGTGCGCCAGTCACAGGTTGTTATACCCTCGATGTAGCCCCATTTGTGCATTGTCACCCTTGACCGCCCGGGGTACTGATTCTGGGTGATCAGTCATGATCATATTGAATGGCAGTGCTGGCTCAAAGGGCCGAATGGCCTACTCCTGCACCTATTGTCTATGTTACCTTCTCCCATCTAACAATGATCTATTCTACATTTTCCTTAAACTCCATTCTCTTTGTCCTGTTTTCACTCCTTACACTGTACCTCCCAACAGACTGAAGAAGTGTCTCGACCCGAAACCACTGACCCAACCCTTACTTACCCCCCCACTCACCCCCACCCCCCCGCTTACACCTTCATTCCCTCCTCCCCAGGCTCTCCTTCCTCCCCCGACCCCCTTCCTCCCCCCCAAGCACTAGTAATGTTCTGTTTGCCAGCTTGTTGACCCTCTGTGTTCCCCTCCTGCAGGGTTTAGCCGTTGCTGTGGATGGAGAGACGGGGACATGAGCGGCCGTTGAGTGCGGCCAGAGTGCCGGAGTGCGGGCTGAGCTTTGAGGGGCTGAGCATCAGTGGAGGACCACATGACGGGGCACAACAAGGAGAAGCGTTATGAGTGCGACGTGTGTGGCAAGGCCTGGCAGCATCCGAGTCTGCTGGAGACCCACCAGCGGGTGCACACAGGAGACCGCCCCTTTGACTGTTCTGACTGTGGCAAGAGCTTCAAGACAGCGCATGTGCTGAAGAGCCACCGGCGATTGCACACAGGCGAGAAGCCCTATGGCTGCTCCACCTATGGTAAGAGCTTTGCCTAGTTGACGGGGCTGTGGCAGCACCGGTGGGTGCACAGCAGTGAGCAGCCCTTCACCTGCTCCGACTGCGGCAAAGGCTTCAAATCATCGCTGGAACTGTTGATGCACAGGTGCTTGCACACCAGGGAGCGGCCCTACATCTGCAGTGACTGCGGCAAGGGCTTCACCCAATCCAAAATCCTGCTGGTGCACCAGCGCACCCACGCCGGCGAGCGCCCCAACACCTGCACCCAGTGGATGAATGCTGACGACCGTCCCTTCCACAGGCTCTTCGGCTGCTCTGACTGCAGCAAGAGCTTCAGGACGACGTATGAGCTGAAGATCCACCGGCGGGTGCACAGCAGTGAGCAGCCCTTCACCTGCTCCGACTGCGGCAAAGGCTTCAAGTCCTCGTCGTACCTGAAGGTGCACAGGTGCCTGGACACCGGGGAGCGCCCCTTCACCTGCAGCGATTGCGGCAAGAGCTTCACCCACGCCGACAGGCTGCTGGAGCACCAGCGCACCCACACCGGCGAGCACCCCTTCACCTGCGCCCAGTGCGGCAAGGGCTTTGCCTGCTCCTCCACCCTGCTGTCACACCAGCGGGTGCACGCCGGCGACCGTCCCGTCCCCAGCCCGGTGTGTGGAGAGCGCTTTCCCATGGCCTCCCATGCCCTGTCTCACCAGCGCGTGCACACCAGTGGCCAGCCCTACGACTGCCCGTACTGCGGTGAGTATGACAGCTCTCGGGGGTTGCGGCAGCACCGACGGACCCACGCTGGCGAGCAGCTGCTCCCACTGTATCAAGAGCACACGGGGACTGCGGGAGCAGCAGCAGTTACACAGACCATGATGGAGAAGGTGAGGACAGACTCTACGATGGCAGTATAAAACTGTGGCAGATTGTTTTCTCAGCTGCCACAGGAAGTACATCCTCTGTTGGGCAGTTTTGACTGTGGAGTCGATGGTGGCCTCCCATTGATCTATCCAACTATGATCTATTCTACATTTTCCTTGAACTCCATTCCCTTTCTCCTGTTTTCACTCCTTACACTTCCTTATCTCTACCTCCCATCAGTCTGAAGAAGGGTCTCGACCTGAAACACGCATTCCTTCCCTCCAGACGCTGCCCAACCTATTAAGGCGCTCCAGATTGAGACTCCAGCACCAAGTGACCTTCTTCCACAATGCAACCACCCCCCCAAGTGACTCTGCGCAATGGCAGGGGGGTGTGGCGGACAGTCCCCCATCGGATTGGCGTGACGGTCAATTACTGCATGCCCGAGTCGTACGTGCGGCTGACGTCCCGGATTGATAGGTCGATGGACGAGATTGGAGTCCTGTTTGCCAGCTTGTTGACAAGCTGTGTTCCCCTCCTGCAGGGTTTAGGAGCCGTTGCTGTGGACGGAGAGACGGGGATGTGAGCGGCCATTGAGGGTGGCTAAGGTGCCGGGGAGCCCCCCAACTGCTCGGTGTGCGGGCTGAGCTTCGAGGGGCTGAGCTTCGGTGGAGGACCACATGACGGGGCACAACAAGGAGAAGCGTTATGAGTGCGAAGTGTGTGGCAAGGCCTGACTGTGCCCGAGCCAGCTGGAGACCCACTGGCAGGTGCACATGGGAGAACGCCCCTCGACTGCTCGGAGCAAAGATCATGGAACGGAGCAAGATACTCTACTCATGCGTAATCCAACGGCACTGAGGTGTAGTACGTAACGGAGCGTAACGGCTGCCATCTTGGAATGCTCAACCCGACTTCCTGTTTCATTAACATACCACTCGCCAATGGAAAAGTAATAACCCAGTGAAATTGACTTAAGATCTTGCTGCTTAAAAAATGCAAGGTTATAAAAAGTCATACTGTACCTCTAGAAAATAATAGCAGATTAAATTTATTAGTATTTTAAATTTCAAGATCTGGATGATTGTTTTTGTAAACGTTGATCCACCATGGTGCGTGGCGTTATGAGGCTGGAATCTCTCTCTCACTCTCCCTATCTCTCTCCCTTTCTCGCTGTATCTCTCTCTTTTGTTCGCTCCCTCCCTCCCTCTCTCGCGCGCTCTCTCTCCCACTCCCCATCTCTCTCTTTCTCTCTCTCTCCCTCTCTCACCTCGGCATTTCTGGAATCATTTGCAAAGACAACGGCATCTGCAATTCCTTCTTATTGAAGAACCCTGGGTTGATACAACACCTAATCCATTCCCTACACAGATGCCGCCCAGCCTGCTGAGTTCCTCTAGCACTCTGTTTTTTATTTAACTCGGAAATTGAAGATAGACACAAATTGCTGGAGTAACTCAGCGGGACAGGCAGCGACTGGAGAGAAGGAATGGGTGACGTTTCGGGTCGAGACCCTTCTTTAAACAATCACAAGTACTCTCATCAAGGAGAATTCAGTTTAGTCTGAAGAAAGGCCTCGGCCCGAAACGTCACCCAGTCCTTCTCTCGAGAGTCGCTGCTGAGTTACACCAGCATTTTGTGTCTTTCACAACTCACAAGTACTCTTTGTATCTCTGTGGAATATAGACCCCCGTGGAAGCGTTGTATGAAATTATATAATGCGGTCACATGGAGAACGTACAAACTCGGTACAGACAGCAAACCTAGTCAGGATCTATCCCAGTTCTCTGGTGCTGTAAGGCACAACTCTACCGTTGCACCACTTTGCCGCCTAAATTATATGTCAAACTTTAAAATGCTGAAAAAGTTGCTGAAACAAGTTGCTATCAATCTACCTGTAGGAAGGAAATGCAGATGCTGGTTTAAACTGAATATAGGCACACAAAATCTGGAGTAACTCAGTCGGGACAGATTGCATCCCTGGAGAGAAGATCTTGACCTGAAACATCACCACATCCTTTTCTCCAGAGACACTGTCTGATCCGCTGAGTTACTCCAGCTCTTTGTGTCTATCTTTGCTATGACTCTATTCAGTTTCCACCTTTATTTGTTCTTAGGTTGGATAAAAAATAAATAGGACTGTGAAAAGAGCTTATGAATCCTATTTCCATTCCTATATACTACATATACATTACCATTTACATAGATAGAAACATAGAAATTAGGTGCAGGAGCAGGCCTTTCGGCTCTTCGAACCTGCACCGCCATTCAATATGATCATGGCTGATCATCCAACTCAGTATCCCGTACCTGCCTTCTCTCCATACCCCCTGATCCCTTCAGCCACAAGGGCCACATCCAACTCCCTCTTAAATATGGCCAACGAACTGGCCTCAACTACCTTCTGTGGCAGAGAATTCCACAGATTCACCACTCTCTGTGTGAAAAACGATTTTCTCATCTCAGTCCTAAAAGACTTCCCCCTTATCCTTAAACTGTGACCCCTTGTCCTGGACTTCCCCAACATCGGGAACAATCTTCCTTAATCTAGACTGTCCAACCCCTTAAGAATTTTGTAAGTCTCTCCGAGATCACCCCTCAATCTTCTAAATTCCAGCGAGTACAAGCTGAGCCTATCCAGTCTTTCTTCATACGGAAGTCATGCCATCCCAGGAATCAGTCTGGTTGACCTTCTCTGTAATCCCTCTATGGCAAGAATGTCTTTCCTCAGATTAGGAGTCCACAACTGTATGCAATACTCCAGGTGTGGCCTCACTAAGACCCTGTACAACTGCAGTAGAACCTCCCTGCTCTTGTACTCAAATTCTTTTGCTATGAATGCCAACATACCATTCGCTTTCTTCACAGCCTGCTGCACCTGCATGCCTACTTTCAATGACTGGTGTACCATGACACCCAGGTCTCGTTGCATCTCCCCTTTTCCTAATCAGTCACCATTCAAATTAGTCTACTTTCCTGTTTTTGCCGCCAAAGTGGATAACTTCACATTTATCCAGATTATACTGCATCTGCCATGCATTTGCCCACTCACCCAGTCTATCCAAGTCATCCTACAGCCTCCTAGCATCCTCCTCATAGCTAACACTTGCCCCCCAGCTTCGTATCATCCGCAAACTTCGAGATGTTGCATTTAATTCCCTCGTCCAAATCATTAATGTATATTGTAAATAGCTGGGGATGAGCAAAATACATTTGCCGCTTGCTTCTAATTAATATTAGCAACCTATTGTTGTAGTAATTGTTGTAGACTGCACACGTTTCTTCATGAATCATAAGGAGAAATTAGCCTCATATTTCCCCATAATACTAAGAAATATTCTACCCGTGTAGCCTTCTCTGGATGAGTATGTACATAAATTGATGTAAAACGGCAACATTTGAACAAAATTATTTTGTTCTCCTTCGGTGCGGCGCTGTGCTCTGAGTACTCCGCTCTATGATATTTGCTGAGAACAGAGCTGGCAAAGCATTGTTTCCATTTTACAATATGTATGATGCACAGATTGAAATCCTGGTTTTCAATCACTGATGTGACATCTGGTTGGAGTTGGAAACAGTAGCTATTGAAAACACACACCCATAAACACTATGGATAATTGTAAATGACATCTGCGCCACCACATTTATGAACATTTCATACAATAAAGCTAATATAAGGTACATAGGGTGGATATTCATTAATTCTAGACAACAGATTTAAAAAATAATCTAACCCCATTAATTCACTCAGGGTGTAATATGATGTGCTCTTTCTATGACGTGTACTGCAAAACTTGCACTTCCAGAGTGGTCTATCGTGTTGTTTCTTCAGCGGCCCACAAATCTATTTCAAGAGTAAAACATAAAGTGCGGGAGAACTCAGCAGGTCAGGCTGGATCTCTGGAGGGTCCGAAGAAGGGTCTCGACCCAAAACGTCACCGATTCCTTCTCTCCAGAGATGCTGCCTGACCCGCTGAGTTACTCCAGCATTTTGTGTCTATCTGTGGAGGAAATGACTAGGCGACGTTTAGGGTCGGGTCCCTTCTTCAGGCATTTTTTAAAGCGTTCGGAACGATGGAAAATTTCACGTATTTAAATATGTTGTTACGAATATAACTAGTAGTGTGGGAGAAAATTCCATGAGCCATAATTGCCACATACATACCCAAAAGTAGAAATGTAGAAAGTTGCAGTGTGTAAAAAAAAAAGATATTACGAGCTTTGTACCAAATCAAACGCCAAATTCAAAATTCTATATTGGACGCCATGACGGTAATCGTGAGCACATTAAGATGGCACGAAGAATTACCCATGACGTACTACGGCTTTATCTCCGAGTGGAGTATCTTGCTCCGCTCTATGATCTTTGGCTCGGAGTGCGGCAAGAACTTCACCCGATACGAGACCCTGCTGCGGCAATAACGCGTGCACTCTGGCCTGAAGGCCCATCGGCGAGTTCCACCCCCCCCCGCATTCATCCCCTCCCCTCATCATTCCCCCCCTCATCCATCCCCACCCCCTCATCTTTCCCCCACTCACCCTCCCCTCATCCCTCTCCCCCTCACCCCCCTTCATCCTCCCCCTCACCCTTCCCCCCTCACCTCACCCTTCCCCCTTATCCATCCCCTCACCCTTCCCCCCCCTCATCTTTCCCCCACTCCCCGTCCCCCCTTCCCCCCCTCATCCTCCCCCTCCCCCCTCCCCCTCCCCCCCCCCCCTCCACTCCCTCATCCTTCCCCCTCACCCTTCCCCTTTCCCCCCCTATCCTTCACCCCTCACCCTTCCCCCCACCCTCAACCACCCCCCCCCTCCCCCCGCCCCTCCTTGCACCCTGGCCTTGCACCCTGCTTGAAGTGGTAGGAAACTGCACTTGAAGTTGGTGGCCTTGCACCCTGCTTGAAATGGTAGGAAACTGCATTTGAATTTGGTGGCCTTGCACCCTGCTTGAAATTGAATTTCAAGGAATAATTGTGAGTCAACTGCCAGCCCACCAGCCGTGAGTGAGCTGCCAGCACATCAGGCTTGATTGACTGAGCTGCCACCCCAACAATCCATTTGGCCCACAATGTCCATACTAGCCCTCTGGAAACCAGTCCCTTCAGCCCACAACACCCATACTAGCACTCCAGAAAGCCCCCCCCCCCCACTTGCCCCAATATTGGAATTGGTGGAGAGGTGGAATATTGTGTTGGGGGACTAGCCCTCCCGTCGGGTCCCACTTAGTCTAGTAGTGTATATATATATATATATATATATATATACATACACACAATTTCCCTCCTGGGATTAATGATGTTCTATCGCAGAGTATCGTGTGTGTAGGAAGGAACTGCAGATGTGTGTTTAAACTGAAGATAGACACAAAAAGCTGGAGTAATTCAACAGGTCAGACAGAATCTCTGGACAAAAGGAAAATATTACGTTGTGGGTTGGGTCTGAAATAGGTTCCTGCACACCTTTGGAATGTGGAACGAAACAAGAGCACCCGGAGAAAACTCCTGCGATCAAAGGGAATAGGAGCAAACTTATCAACATATAATTTTTTTGTGTGTTGGAAAATAAAATATAGTGGTAAAGCTGGTAGCATTGCTGCCTCACACACCAGATATTTGTGTTCGATCCTGTCCTCGGGCACTGCCTGTATTGAATTTGCACATTCTCCCTGCAAGTGTGTGGGTTTCCTCTCACATCCCAAAGTCACATTGGCTTTCTAGGCTAACTTGTCTCTGTAAAATTGCCCTAATGTGTAGGGAGTGCGTGAGGAAAGTGGGATAATAGAACTTGTGTGAATGTGTAGACAAAAATGCAGGAGAAACTCAGCGGGTCAGGCAGCATCTATGGAGCAAAGGAAATAGGCGACGTTTCGGGTCGAGACTCTTCTTCATACTGATGTGAGGGTGGGGGGAAGAAGAAAGGAAGAGGCGGAGACAGTGGGCTGAGGGAGAGCTGGGTAGGGGAGCTGAAAGCAGGGACTACCTGAAATCGGAGAAGTCAATGTTCATGCCACTGGGGTGTAAACAGCCCAAGCGAAATATGAGGTGCTGCTTCGCCAATTTATGGTGGGCCTCACTCTGGCTGTGGAGGAGGCCCAGGACAGAAAGGTCGGAATCGGAATGGAAGGCAGAGCCACCGGGAGATCAGGTTGGTTATTGCGAACCGAGCTAAGGTGTTTGGCGAAGTGATCAGCAAGCGGGAGAGTCTGGACCAACCACTGACCCTAGAGGAGCTGACTGGCTCCATCCGTTCCTTTGACTCGAATAAAACTCCCGGAGGCGATGGCTTACGGCCGAGTTGTATTTGGCTCTGTGGGACTGGATGGGCCCGGGACCTGCTAGAAGTGTACAACAACATGCTTCTGGCTGGTAGCATGTCAGACTCCATGAGGAAGGGCAACATCACCCTAATCTACAAGCAGAAGGGGGAGATGAAGGACATAAAGAATTGGAGACCCATAACACTTTTGAATGTAGACTACAAGATCCTGTCCAAGGCCATCGCCAATCGGGTCAAGTCTGCTCTGGGACAGGTGATCCACCCGGACCAAACCTGTGCTGTACCTGGCAGGAAAATCTCAGACAGCCTAGCGTTGCTGAGAGATACCATCGCCTACGTGCAGGACAGACGGGTGGATGCCTGCCTAGTCAGCTTGGACCAGGAGAAGGCCTTCGACAGGATTTCGCACACGTACATGAGGGACGTGCTCTCCAAAATGGTTTTGGGGAGGGAATCAGAAATTGGATCAAACTGCTCTACACCAACATCCGTAGTGCAGTCCAAATCAATGGGTGGGAATCAGACAGTTTCCCTGTAAGGTCTGGAGTTAGGCAGGGTTGCCTCTCCTCTCCTGTCTTGTTTGTCTGCTGTATTGAACCTTTTGCTGAATCCATCAGGAAGGATGCGGGCATAAGAGGAGTGACATTGCCAGGCAGTGGGGCATTCAAGTAAAGACCTCCCTGTACATGGACGATGTCGCTGTCTTCTGCTCGGATCCAGGGTCGGTTCGCAGACTGATTAGTATCTGCGACCAGTTTGAGTCGGCCACGGGAGCCAGGGTGAACCGCAGGAAGAAGCGAGGCCATGCTCTTTGGCAACTGGCCTGACAGATCTTCCGTCCCCTTCACCATCAAGCCTGACTTCTTGAAGGTGCTGGGGATCTGGTTCGGGGGGGCTGAGGCATGTAACAAAAATTGGCTGGAGCGGATAGCCAGGGTGGGGAGGAAGCTGGAGCTGTGGAGGCAACGCTCCCTCTCCATAACGGGAAAGAATTTGGTCATCAGGTGTGAGGTGCTCTCGGGGCTGCTGTACTTGGCACAAGTGTGGCCTGTCCCTCCCTCATACGCCACAGGGATCACCCGGGCCATCTTCCACTTCATCTGGGGGTCGAGGATGGACCGGGTGCGACGGGCTACAATGTACAAGTCGGCAGACAACGGGGGTAAAAGCGTGCCCAACGTCGCCCTCATTCTGATGGCCACCTTCGTGTGTGGCTGCATCAGGCGGAGTGTAGAGCCAAGGCACGTGGGCACCAAGTGTCACTACCTGCTGAGGTTCTAACCTGTCCCCGGTGTTGAGAAGGATGGGCCTGGCGCAGGTGCCACGCAATGTGCCAGTCAGCTGGACATTGCCGCCCCATTTGTCGTCGGTGGAAGGGTTCTTCCGGACCAACACCTTTGACCACATGTCCATCGGGCAGTGGTCAGCACAGAATGTCCTGCAGGCACTGCAGGGAAAGGACTCTATGGACCAGGTGGCGTGGTTCCCTGAGCAGACTGCCCCAGCTTGTCTGGCAAAATGCCTCATCGCCAGAACTCACCAACAAGCACCAAGACCTGGCTTGGCTGGCGGTGAGGGGAGCCCTTCCAGTCAGATCCTTCCTGCACCGTCGGAACCTCACTACCAGCGCACGCTGCCCTCGGGACGGCTGCTATGGCGAGGAGACGGTTTGCCCACCTCTTCACAGAGTGTGGGTTTGCTAAAAGAGTCTGGAGAAAAATGCAAGGGTCCCTGGCACGCTTTATCCCGAACAGCTCCGTCACAGAGGACTCTGTGATTTACGGACTGTTCCCAGGGACACATTCAGAGACTGACATCGAGTGCTGCTGGAGGGTCATCAACTCGGTAAAAGACGCCCTTTGGTCTGCCCGAGCATTGTTCACCACCCAGCAGAGCGAGATGTCCGTCAGGGAATGTTGCCGACTGGCCCGCTGCAGACTGCAGGAGTACGTGCTGAGGGACGCACTGAAGCTCGGTGCAGCCAACGCCAAGGCTCGGTGGGGGAGGGCCACAGTCTAAGGCCCTTCCGCTGCTGGACATGGGGGGTACAGTATTGTGGAGACGCCCCTCAATATAAGGGAAGGTATCCCACGCCATTGTGGCATGAGTGGGGGACTGATTTGTGGAAACTTGGGAAAAAGAAAATGTCTAAACTGTATTGATCTAATGTACAGCCTCCGAAAATGTCGGATGGATTTTCCGCAAGGTTAATGTATTGTATATATTTATCATTCGAATAAAGTATATTTTGAAATTTAAAAAAAAGTTTGGCGAAGTGATCGCAAAGCTTACGCTTGGTCTCACCGATGTAGAGCAGCTGACACCTAGAGCAGCGGATGCAATAGATGAGGTTGGAGGAGGTGCAGGTGAACCTCTGCCGCACCTGGAAAGACTGCTTGGATCCTTGAATGGTGTCAAGGGGGTAGGTAAAGCGACAAGTGTAGCATTTCCTGCGGTTGCAAGGGAAACTGCTAGGAGAGGGGTGGTTTGGGTGGGAAGGAACAAATTAAATTGACCAGGGAGTTATGGAGGGAGCGGTCTCTGCAGAAAGCCGACAGGGGAGGAGATGGGAAGATGTGGCCAGTGGTGGGATCCCATTGGTAGATAAAAAAACCTGGAGAAAAGCAGCGGGGGAGGTAGCATTTATGGAGCGAAGGAATAGGCGACATTTCGGGTAGAGATCCTTCTTCAGACTGATGTCGGGGGACGGGAAAAAGAAAGGAAGAGGAGGAGACAGTAGGCTGTGGGAGAGCTAGGAATGCGAGGGGAAGGAGGGAGAAAGCAAGGACCACCTGAAATTGGAGAAGCCAATGTTCATACCGCTGGGGTGTAAACCACCCAAGCGAAATATGAGGTGCTGTTCCTCCAATTTGCGGTGGACCTCACTCTGGCCATGGAGGAGAGCCAGGACAGCAAGGTCGAATTCGGAATGGGAGGGGGAGTTGAAGTGTTGAGCCACCGGGAGATCAGGTTGGTTATTGCGAACAGAGTGGAGGTATGTGTGAAGCGATTGCCAATCCTGCGCTTGGGCTCGCCGAGGTTGATCATATGCTGAATAATCCAACCACATATTTGTTTGGAAGTGGAAAGTAAAATTAGAAATTACATTCATTGCCACGCGTAAAAAGAGTTGAGATACTGTATTATAATTTTGCTGCATGTCATTGTGGTACATATCATATCTTGATTGGCGAATATGTTTAGTTTGTGACTTTATTTGAAGCAGAAATAATATGTGAATGCTTCATTGAGCATAATTCTGACTGTTAACTAAGCACTTTGTCTGAGCACATTATCGCTAACGTCATGCAAACCATCTTAAATGACCACCTAAACTGTACTTTGGCAACTTAAAAGCTGCCATGGTTGCCCGGCTGGCAACAGAGAAAAAAAGTTAAGTGAGAGCCCCTTAGAGGCGTTCGCCGGTGTGGGTGCGCTGGTGCGCCTGCAGGCTGCCGGATCGGGTGAAGCTCTTTCCGCAGTCGCTGCAGGTGTAGGGCCGCTCCCCGGTGTGCAGGCGCCTGTGCACCTTCAATTCCGTGGACGACTTGAAACCTTTGCCGCAATCGGAGCAGGTGAAAGGCCGCTCGCCGGTGTGCACCCGCCAGTGCACCTTCAGGTCCGTGGACGACTTGAAGCCTTTGCTACAGTCGCTGCAGGTGTAGGGCCATTCCCCGGTGTGCATGTGCCTGTGCACACTCAGTTCCGTGCATGACTTGAAGCCTTTGCCGCAATCGCTGCAGGTGTAGGGCCGCTCCCCGGTGTGCAGGCGCCTGTGCACCTTCAGTTCCGAGGACGACTTGAAGCCTTTGCCGCAGTCGGAGCAGGTGAAGGGCCGCTCACTGCTGTGCACCCGCTGGTGCTTCTTCAGCTCATTCGTCGTCTTGAAGTCCTTGCCGCAGTCGGAGCAACAATAGGGCATCTCGCCCGTGTGCACCCGCCGGTGGATCTTCAGCTGGCCCGCCCTCTTGAAGTCCTTGCCGCAGTCGGAGCAGCCAAAGGAACGCTCGCCGGTATGGGTGCGCTGGTGCTCCAGCAGATAGCTGGAGCAGGTGTAGCCCTTGCCACACTGGGCGCAGGTGTATGGGCGCTGGTCGGTATGGGTGCGCTGGTGCTCCATCAGGACTTTGGAACGGGTGAAGCCCTTGCCGCAGTCACTGCAGGTGTAGGGCCGCTCCCCGGTGTGCAGGCGCCTGTGCATCAACAGGCCCGGCGACGACTTGAAGCCTTTGCCGCAGTCGGAGCAGGTGAAGGGCCGCTCACTGCTGTGCACCCATTGGTGCTGCTTTAGCCCCGACCACCAAGCAAAGCTCTTGCCACAGGTGGAGCAGCCATAGGGCTTCTCACCTGTGTGCACCCGCTGGTGCGTCTTCAGGACCTGCGCTGTCTTGAAGGTCTTGCCGCAGTCGGAGCAGTCGAAGGGGCGTTTTCCTGTGTGCACCCGCTGGTGGGTCTCCAGCTGGTACGGGTGCTTCCAGGCCTTGCCACACACGTCGCACTCATAACGCTTCTCCTTGTTGTGCCCCACCATGTGGTCCTCCATCGAAGCTCAGCCCGCACACCGAGCAGATGGGAGGGGATCACCGGCACCCTGGCCGCCCTCAATGGCCTCTCACATCCCCATCTCTCCATCCACAGCAACGGCTCCTAAACCCTGCAGGTGGGGAACACAGAGGGCAACAAGCTGGCAAACAGAACATTACTAACGCGTGAACATTACTAGTGCTTGAAGGGAGGGGGAGGGGTTAAGGGGGAGTGAGGGTGAGAAGAGGGGGATATACGCGGGAGAAAGGAGGGGGCGAAGGAGCAGAGAGGTGGTGAGGAGGCAAGTAGATGGGGAAGGGGGATGAGGACGGTGGAAGTGAGGGGAGGGGTTGAAGGGAAGGAGGGTTGAGGAGACAAGTGGCAGAAGGGGGCCCACATCGACCAGGGGGAACAAGCATCCGGGCACGTCTATTAATTCTGGCCAAATTGGAGAGGCTAGGATTTCAAAATAAGGTAACAGCTTCAGGGTTGCGGAAAGATTTGGTCAATTTGGAATTGCTCTCTGCAGAACTGGGACAAGCTGCGGAGAGGTGCCAGCGTGTCTAGAGCTTACAGCGTGTCTAAGAATGAGAACATCTGCAGACCCTGTCAATTAGGTGCAAAATGCATAGAATGGATTGGATGACTGCAAACCAGACATACACCATGTAAATAATTGTAAATAATGTTGCAGAGTTACACTTTGCCGAGTGTTGATTGGATGAGGTATTGAGCCTTGTCTGGGTTTCCTGCAGATCAGGGTAAATGTTTCTAAGTTGGCTTCCTTGAGAAGTCCAGTTTCAATACAATGTATTAAGCTGCTGTATTATTGGGTTAGGGAAATGTCTGTTATGTATGGGATTAATCGATATCTGTAACTGGATTATTAAGAGACCACACCCATGTGGTTCGGCCCCATGAGGTCCGGGGACATATAAAAGTCCGCTACCACGAGGTCCAGCGCGATCTTCTGGGAGAGCGCTTGGGACTGCGTGACCTTCTGGAGTGTCTCTGTCTGAGAGAGGCCTAGAGGGCTTGAACAGGCAGACACGAGGATCTAACCCGCGGTGGGATAGGTACAGCAGTTGAACTGTAACGCGCTTTTGGTAAAATAAACATTGGTTGTTTCAAGTGCTTGATTCAGTGTTTCTACGGAAACTAGACTGGGGGGAAGCTTAGAAATGAGCAATTATCACGTCGAGCTACCCGCCCGCACATCCTCAAGCCAGCTGCCCTGCGCCGCGACACCGGCCACACGTATGGCAAGCATGACCGGCGGCCTGACGTCAACCTTAAATCCGAGTGGGACTGCCGGCACCTCCCCACCGGTGATTGGCGCTGAGCCACATGGGAGAGCGTCATGCATCATGGGAAGAAGGTCACAGAATGCTGGAGTAACTCAGCGGGTCAGGCAGCGTCTGTGAGGAACGTGGATAGGTGATGTTTCACAGAAACATACAGTTTCAGGCGTAGGCCATTCGGCCCTTCGAGCCAGCACCACCATTCATAGAAACATAGAAAATAGGTGCAGGAGGAAGCCATTTGGCCCTTCGAGCCAGCACCGCCATTCATTGTGATCATGGCTGATCGTCCGCTATCAATAACCGTGCCTGCCTTCTCCCCATATCCCTTGATTCCACTAGCCCCTCGAGCTCTATCCAACTCTCTCTTAAATCCATAGTAATGTTAAAATTGTACAAGGCATTGGTAAGACCAATTCTGGAGTATGGTGTACAATTTTGGTCGCCTAATTATAGGAAGGATGTCAACAAAATAGAGAGAGTACAGAGGAGATTTACTAGAATGTTGCCAGGGTTCCAGCAACTATGTTACAGAGAAAGGTTGAACAAGTTAGGTCTTTATTCTTTGGAGCGCAGAAGGTTAAGGGGGGACTTAATTGAGGTCTTTAAAATGATGAAAGGGATAGACAGAGTTGACGTGGATACGTTTTTTTCCCATTGAGGGTAGGGAAGATTCAAACAAGAGGGCATGACATGAGAATTAAGGGACAGAAGTTTAGGGGTAACGTGAGGGGGAACTTCTTTACTCAGAGGGTGGGGGCTGTGTGGAATGAGCTTCCAGCGGAAGTGGTGGAGGCAGGATCGATTTTAACATTTAAAAGTAAAGTGGATAGGTATATGGACGTGAAGGGAATGGAGGGGTATGGTCTGAGTGCAGGTAGATGGGTCTAGGGGAAAACAAAGAATTATAGGAGGCATGGAGTAAATGAGGTGCTAGAGGAGTATAAAGAATGTAAAAAGAATCTTAAGAAAGAAATTAGGAAGGCTAAAAGAAGATATGAGGTTGCTTTGGCAAGAAAGGTGAAAGTAAATCCAAAGGGTTTCTACAGCTATATTAATAGCAAAAGGATAACGAGGGATAAAATTGGACCATTAGAGAACCAGAATGGACAGCTATCTGCAGAGCCAAAAGAGATGGGGGAGATATTGAACAATTTCTTTCTTCGGTATTCACCAAGGAGAAGGATATTGAACTCTGTGAGGTAAGGAAAAAAGTAGAGTAGCTATGGAAACTATGAGATTCAAAGAGGAGGAAGTACTGACACTTTGAAAAAATATAAAGGTGGATAAGTCTCCAGGTCCTGACAGGATATTCCCTAGGACATTGAGGGAAGTTAGTGTAGAAATAACAGGAGCTATGACAGAAATATTTCAAATGTTATTAGAAACGGGAATAGTGCCGGAGGATTGGCGTTACTGCGCATGTTGTTCCATTGTTTAAAAAGGGTTCAAAGAATAAACCTAGCAATATAGACCTATTAGTTTGACGCCAGTGGTGGGCAAATTAATGGAAAGGATACTTAGAGATAATATATATAAGCATCTGGATAAACAGGTCTGATCAGGAACAGTCAACATGGATTTGTGCCTGAAGGTCATGTTTGACAAACCTTCTTGAATTTTTTGAAGCGGTAACTAGGGAAATTGAATGAGGGTAAAGCAGTGGATGTTGTCTATATGGATTTCAGTAAGGCCTTTGACAAGGTTCCCCATGGAAGGTTGGTTCACAAGGTTCAATCTTTGGGTGTTAATGGCGGAGTAGCAAGATGGATTCAACAGTGGCTGAATGGGCGATGTCAGAGAGTAATGGTGGATGGCTGTTTGTCAGGTTGGAAGCCGGTGACCAGTGGGGTGCCTCAGGGATCTGTGTTGGGTCCACTGTTGTTTGTCATGTACATCAATGATCTGGATGATGGGGTGGAAAATTGGATAAGTAAGTATGCAGATGATACTAAGATAGGTGGTATTGTGGATAATGAAGTAGATTCTCAAAGTCTACAGAGAGATTTGGGCCATTTGGAAAAGTGGGCTGAAAGATGGCAGATGGAGTTTAATGCTGATAAGTGTGAAGTGCTACATCTTGGCAGGACAAATCAAAATAGGACGTACATGGTAAATGGTAGGGAATTGAGGAATGCTGTGAACAGAGGGATCTAGGAATAACTGTGCATAGTTCCCTGAAGGTGGAATCGCATGTAGATAGGGTGGTAAAGAAAGCCTTTGGTGTGCTGGCCTTTATAAATCAGAGCATTGAATATAGGAGTAGGGAAGTAATGTTTAAAATTGTACAAGGCATTGGTAAGACCAATTCTGGAGTATGGTGTACAATTTTGGTCGCCTAGTTATAGGAAGGATGTCAACAAAATAGAGAGAGTACAGAGGAGATTTACTAGAATGTTGCCAGGGTTCCAGCAACTATGTTACAGAGAAAGGTTTGAACAAGTTAGGTCTTTATTCTTTGGAGCGCAGAAGTTAAGGGGGGGACTTGATTGAGGTCTTTAAAATGATGAAAGGGATAGACAGAGTTGACGTGGATAAGCTTTTCCCATTGAGGGTAGGGAAGATTCAAACAAGAGGGCATGACATGAGAAGTAAGGGACAGAAGTTTAGGGGTAACGTGAGGGGGAACTTCTTTACTCAGAGGGTGGTGGCTGTGTGGAATGAGCTTCCAGCAGAAGTGGTGGAGGCAGGATCGATTTTAACATTTAAAAGTAAAGTGGATAGGTATATGGACGTGAAGGGAATGGAGGGGTATGGTCTGAGTGCAGGTAGATGGGACTAGGGGAAAACAAATGGTCGGCACGGACTGGAATGGCCGAGAGGGCCTGTCTCCGTGCTGTAATTGTTATATGGTTATAAATGGTCGGCATGGACTGGAAGGGCCAAGAGGGCCTGTTTCCGTGCTGTAATTGTTATATGGTTATATGGTTATATGGTTAAATCCATCCAGTGATTTGGCCTCCAGTGCCCTCTGCGACAGGGAATTCCATAAATTCACAACTCTCTGGGTAAAACGTTTTTTCTCACCTCAGTCTTAAATGACCTCCCCTTTATTCTAAGACTGTGGCCCCTGTTTCTGGACTCGCCCAACATTGGGAACATTTTTCCTGCATCTAGCTTGTCCAGCCATTTTATAATTTTATATGTTTCTATAAGATCCCCCCTCATCCTTCTAAACTCCAGTGAATACAAGCCTAGTCTTTTCAATCTTTCCTCATATGACAGTCCAGCCATCCCAGGGATCAATCTCGTGAACCTACGCGGCACTGACTCAATCACAAGGATGTCCTTCCTCAAATTAGGAGACCAAAACTGTACACAATACTCCAGATGTGGTCTCACCAGAAATCCTCTTATTATGAAGGCCAACATTCCATTAGCTTTCTTCACTGCCTGCTGTAGCTGCACACCAACTTTCAGTGACCAGTGTACAAGGACACCCAGGTCTTGCTGTACCTCTCCCTTGCCTAACCTAACCCCATTGAGATAATAATCTTCCCCCCTGTTTTTGCCACCAAAGTGGATAACCTAATTCAATATCATCCACAATCAGTACCCCGTTCCTGCCTTCTCCCCATATCCCTTGATTCCGTTAGCCATAAGAGCTAAATCTAACTCTTGAAAACATCCAATGGCCTTCACTGCCTTCTGTGGCAGAGAATTCCAGATTCACAGCTCACTGGGTGAGTTTTTCCCCATCTCAGTCCTAAATGACCTACACTTATTCTTAAACTGTGACCCCTGGTTCTGGATTCCCCCAAAATTGGGAGCATCTATCTTGCATCTGCATCTATCCTGTCCAATCCTTTAATAATTTTACATGTTTCCATAAGATCTCCACCCACCCTTCTAAATTCCAGTGAATACAAGCCTAGACTACCCATTCTTTCATCATATGTCAGTCCCGCCATCCCGGGAATTAACCTTGTGAACCTACGCTGCACTCCTCCAATAGCAAGAACGTTCTTCCTCAAATTGGACCAAAACTACACACAACACTCCAGGTGTGGTCTTGATACTATTGGCCAAATACATATGTCATAACATGGAGGATCTCTGCATTTGCAATGCTTGTTCTCTTTCTATGAAAATCTGCAGGGTCATGAGTCTCATGGCTCCAGAGTGTCTGGACCTTGGGAGGAAGTTAAGTGCAAGGTGATGTCCAGATGTCCTCCCTATTGATAATATGTATGATGGTTTTGCAGAAAGAGTTGAGCAGCATTGCAAATGCATGATTAGGATTGGTTATAGAATGGGATGTTGTAAAGTATTGTTCATTATGTTGCAGAGTGTTTGTGCTGTTGTCTTGTGATTGGTCAAAGTATGGAGCCTTGTTCACAATGTTTATACCACCTGGGGAAATGTTTCTTTACTTTGGTGAACTGTCATCCAACTAGAACCTTCTGTGGAAACAATGTAATGGTGTACTTTGTGATTGGGTTAGGGAGCTGTCAATGAATGTATTATATGATCATTATTCGTGATTGGCTTGTAGGGTTTGCTTCCCCCAAGTATTTTCGCGCCACGGGTCCGATACAGTATAAAAGAGGGGACACCACATGGATCGGAGTCAATCTTCTGGACGTGCACTTGGGACTGGAGGTGTCTATTCGCACGAGGCTGAAGGGCTTGGACGAGTAGAGACAAGGATCGGACCCGCGGTGTTGGTTAGGTATCGTATAGGAAGTTTGTTTGTGTGAGTGAGAATAAAGAAGTAGTTGATCCAGTGCTTGACTCAGTGTTTTACTGAACTAGACTAAGGGGGTAAGCTGTAGGAGCATAATTACAGTCTCACCAGGGCCCTGTACAACTGCCATTAGCTTTCTTCACTGCCTGCTGTACCTTTCAGTGACTGATGTACAAGGACACCCAGGTCTCGTTGTACTTCCCATTTTCCTAACCTGACACCATTCAGATGATACAGATTGCTGGAATTTTGCCCACTAATCTCCTATGTGGCACCTTATCAAAGTCTTTCTGAAAATTCAGGTATACTTCATCCACTGGCTCTCCCTTGTCCATTTTCCTAGTTACAGCCTAAAAAAATTCCAGATTAGTCAAGCACGATTTGCCCTTTGTAAATCCATCCTGTTACAGCTATCCAAAATGTCGCTATTTCATCTTTTATGATTGACTCCAGCATCTCTTCCCTACCAACGATGTCAGGCTAACTGGTCACTAATTCAGTTTTCTCTCTCCCTCCTTTCTTAAAAAATAGGATAACATTAGCTATCCACCAATCCACAGGAACTGATCTTGAATCTATAGAACATTGGAAAATCATCACCAATGCATCCAAGATTTCTAGAGCCACCTTCCTAAGTACCAGGGGATATAGGCCATCAGGCCTTGGGGATTTATCAACCATCAGTCCCATCAGACAACACAACACCATTTCCTGCCTAATATTAATTTCCTTCAGTTCCTCCATCACCCTAGGTCCTCTGCCCACGAGTATATTCTGGAAGATTGGATCTGTCTTCACTAAGGAAGACACAAATACATCTGTTCAACTCCTCTGCCATTTCTCTTCAGTTCCCTGCACCCCCCCCATGGCAAGTATGATGTTGTGGGAATTACCGAGACATGGCTGCAAGAGGGCCAGGGCTGGGAACTGAATATTCAAGGGTATACCTCCTATCGAAAAGACAGACAGGTGGGCAGAGGAGGCGTTTGTGATGAATGAAATTCAGTCCCTTGCAAGGGATGACATTGAATCAAGATATGTGGAGTCTATGGGTAGAACTAAGGAATTATAAGGGTAAAAATACCTACAGGCTCCCAAACAGTGGTCTGGATATAGGGTGCAAGTTAAATCAGGAGTACAAATTGGCATGTAGTAAAGGTAATGCTACAGTTGTTATGGGAGATTTCAACATGCAGGTAGACTGGGAAAATCAGGTTGGTACTTGACCCCAAGAGAGGGAGTTTGTGGAATGCCTTCGTGGTGGATTCTAAGAACAGCTTGTATTGGATCCTAGCAGGGAGAAGCCAATTCTGGATTTAATGTTATGTAATGAACCGGATTTGTTAAAGGAACTTGAGGTTAAGGAGCCATTAGGAGGTAGTGACCATAATATGGTCAAGTTTAATCTACAATTAGAGAGGGAGAAAGGTAAATCGGAGGTGTCATTATTACATTTCAACAACGGGGACTATGGAGCCTTGAGGGAGGAGCTGGCCAAAGTTGACTGGAAGGATACCGTGGCAGGGATGACAGTGGAAAAATAATGGCAGGTGTTTCTGGGAATAATACAGAAGGTGCAGGATCAGTTCATTCCAAAGAGGAAGAAAGATTCCAAGGGAAGGGGCGACCATGGCTGACATGGGACGTCGCAACAGTATAAAAATAAAAGAGAAGGACAATGTAGCAAAGATGAGCGCGAAGCAAGAGGATTGTATAATGCTTAATGAGCAACAGAAGATAACTAAAAAGGCAATACAAAGAGAAAAGATGAGGTACAAACGCAAGTTAGCCAAGAATATAAAGGAGGCTAGTAAAAGCTTCTTTAGGTATGTGAAGAGGAAAAAAAGTTAAGAACAAAGTTGGCCCTTGAAGACTGAAAAAGATGAATTTATTATGGGGAACAAGGAAATGGCAGACGAGTTGAACAGGTACTTTGGATCTGTCTTCACTTAGGAGGACACAAACAATCTCCCTGATATAGTAGTGGTCAGAGGATCTGAAGGCTCATAAATCCCCAGGGCCTGATGGTCAGCGTCCCAGGGTACTTAAGGAAGTGGCTCTAGAAATAGTGGATGCATTGGTGATCATTTTTCAATGTTCTATAGATTCAGGATCAGTTCCTGTGGATTGGAGGGTAGTTAATGCTGTCCCACTTTTTAAGAAAGTGAGAGAGAAAGGGAATTATAGACCAGTTAGCCTGACATCGGTGGTGGGGAAGATGCTGGAGTCCATTATAAAAGATGAAATAGTGGCACATTTGCATAGCAGTAAAAGAATTGGTCTGAGTCAACATGGATTTACGAAGGGGAAATCACGCTTGACCATTCTGGAATTTTTTGAGGATGTAACTAGGAAAATGGACAAGGGAGAACCCGTGGATGTAGTGTGCCTGGACTTTCAGAAAGCATTTGATAAAGTCCCACGTAGGAGATTAGTGGGTAAAATTACAGCACATGTTATTGGGGGTAGTGTACTGACATGGATAGAAATTTGGTTGGCAGACAGGAAACAAAGAGTAGGGATTAACGGGTACCTGCCAACTTGTGAGATTGAAAAATCGGAATCCTATTAGTCTGACGTCAGTGAGGGCGGGGCACGTGACGTCAGTAAGGGGCGGGGCAAGTGACGTCAGTAAGGGGCGGGGTACGTGACGTCAGTGAGGGCGGGAAAGTGACCTCAGGGGGGTTACACAAAAAGCTGGAGAGTTTCTCCAGCTTTTTGTGTACCCTCGATTCATGCTGCTGCACCCCGCTGAGTTTCTCCAGCTTTTGTGTACCCTCGATTCATGCTGCTGCACCCGCTGAGTTTCTCCAGCTTTTTGTGTACCCCAGCTGGAGAAACTCAGCGGGTGCAGCAGCATCTAAGGAGCGAAGGAGATACACAAAGGCTGGAGAAACTCAGCGGGTGCAGCAGCATCTAAGGAGCGAAGGAGATAGTGACGTTTCGGGTCGAGACCCTTCTTCAGACTCTCTGCTGCACCCGCTGAGTTTCTCCAGCATTTTTGTGTATCTCCTTCGCTCCTTAGATGCTGCTGCACCCGCTGAGTTTCTCCAGCATTTTGTGTATCTCCTTCGCTCCTTAGATGCTGCTGCACCCGCTGAGTTTCTCCAGCATTTTGTGTAACCCTCCATTCTCCAGCATCTGCAGTTTCTTCGTTAACAAAGTGACCTCAGTGCGGGGGGGGGGGGGGGGCAAGTGACGCCGAACGCCACCGTGGCGGGTCATGCGGCTGCGTGCTGACGTACACCCGTGCGTGTCCCCATAAGCGGCGCAGGCGCGTGCGCTCTCTCGCTGTCTCCTCGCCGCCGCCGCCGCCATGGGTCGCATGCACGCTTCCATCCCAATTCCGAATTCCAATTTTTTTTCGGAATATTGAGGAAAAAATCGGAATTCGGAATTGGGATGGAAAAATCGGAAGAATTCCGCCCAAATCGGAATAGTTGGCAGGTATGTAACGGGTCCCTTTCAAAATGGCAATCAGTGACTAGTGGGGTACCGCAAGGCTCGGTGCTGGGACCACAACTATTTACAATATACATTAATGATTTAGATGAAGGGATTAAAAGTAACACTAGCAAATTTGCAGATGACACAAAGCTGGGTGACAGTGTGAACTGTTATGCGGATGCAGGGTGAGATGGACAGGTTGGGCGAGTGGGCAGATGCATGGCAGATGCAGTTTAATGTGGATAAATGTGAGGTTATTCCCTTTGAACAGGAAGGCAGATTATTATCTGAATGGGAATGGGAAAGTTGGAAAAAGGGAAAGTGCAACGGGATGTGGGAGTCCTGGTTCATCAGTCAGTGAAAGTGAGCATGCAGGTACAGCAGGCAACAAAGAAAGCGAATGGCATGATGGCCTTTATAACAAGAGGAATTGAGAATAGGAGCAAAAAGGTCCTTCTGCAGCTGTACAGGACCCTAGTGAGACCACACCTGGAGTAAGAGTGCAGTTTTGGGCTCCTATTTTGAGGAAGGACATTCTTGGTATTGTGGGAGTGCAGCGTAGGTTCACCAGGTTAATTCCCGTGATGGCAGGACTGTCATATGCTGACAGAATGGAGCGGCTTGCTTGTATACTCTGGAGTTTAGAAGGATGAGAGGGGATCTTATTGAAACATATAAATTTATTAAGGCTTTGGACATGCTTAAGGGTTTGGACATGCTTGAGGTAGGAAACATGTTCCCGATGTTGGGGGAATCCAGAACCAGGGGCCACAGTTTAAGAATAAGGGGTAAGCCATTTAAAACGGAGACAAGGAAACACTTTTTCTCACAGAGAGTTGTGAGTCTGTGGAATTCTGTGCCTCAGAGGGCGGTGGAGGACAGTTCGCTGGATACTTTCAAGAGAGAGCTAGATAGGGCTCTTAAAGATAGCTGAGTCAGGGGATATGGGGAGAAGGCAGGAACGGGGTATAGATTGGGGATGATCAGCCATGATCACATTGAATGGCGGTGCTAGCTCGAAGGGCCGAATGGCCTATACCTGCACATATTGTCTATTGTCTCTCTCTGTCTCTTTCTCTGTCTCACACTGCGTCTCTGTCTCTCTCTCTCTCTCTCTCTCTCTGTATATCTGTCTCTCTATCTGCCTCTCTATCTATCAGTCACTCTCTCTCTGTCTGTCACTCTCTCTCTCTCTCTCTGTCTGTCACTCTGTCTCTGTCTGTCTCTCAGTCTCTCTCCCTCTGACCCCCTCTCTCTGTCTCACTCCTTGTCTCTGTATCTCTATCTGTTTCTATGGTGGAGCTGGGTCGAAAGGCCTCCTCCTTCTTCTTCTTATAGGATTCCGGCCCTGTAGACGCTGCTAAGCGTATTACTGCCCTCCACAGGTCAAAGTTTGAACTAAATGCTTACATACTGTCCTGTAACATGCAGGAATTGAAGAACAGCCCTGGATATCAGCTGATGTTTCTCACTGTGTCCAAACAAAGATAAAACAGAAAAAGCCTCAACTCCAGTCCTGTCAGTCTAGCAAACAATGCCTTTCTTTCTACCCTATACTTTGTACATTCTAGGAAAACATGCTTAACTGTCTACTTAAAAGCCTCCTCCTGCACCTGTTGTAAAAATATAAGCATGAAGAGAACGCTGCACCGCGGCCTCCCGCCGTCAGGGGGCGCTACAGCCGGAGGACCAGAGGGCGCCCCAACCTCCCTCACTCACATCCCCCGGCCCACACGCCTCGGGCTCCGGCTCCTCGGGTCGCCGGCCGCAGGATCGCCCTTGGGAAGGGAAGGGACGGGGAAAGGACGCGAGGCCGGGCGGCGGCGGCTGTTCCTACCTGAGCTCCTCCCTCCCCGGCGCTGACCGGAGGCCTCGTCCCGACGGCGGCGACAACGCACCGCCCCCCCCCCCCCGCCTCACGTGACCGGCGACCAGGTCCCGCCTCCCCCACACTGACGGACAGCGCCAGCAGCCAACGACGTCACACAGGACCAGGTACCGCCCCCTCCCGGCGCCCGCCGGATCACAGCCACGTTCCCGCCCCCAGCGCAGGGGAGCGCGTCGGATAGGTCGAGCCGTAAGCCCCGCCCTTCGGACAGACAGCTCTCTCCGCCAATCGGAGCCGGGCATCCCGCCCTAGCAACCGGCCCAGTCCGGCCCCGCCCCCCGCGGCCCCTGCATCAAGGGGTCCGACGGCGAAAGTCTGCGGAGTTTGAACCGGCCCGTGGCAAAATTGGTGCCATATGCTGCACTGAAGAAAATTACCAGAATCAAAATTTATAAACATTTTATTCTTTAACAAGAATGAACAGAATTACGAGCCTAACTCTATATCACACACACAAACTGTTCCCCCGCAACGTTGATTACTTTGCGAGTCGGGTCGGGTAGGTTCCGGTTACTTAAATGGACGGAAAAAATGCCCATGTTCCGCTCCGTTGCGTACTACACGTCAGCCCATTGCATTTCGCAGGAGTGGCCTATCTTGCTCCGCTATAGGATCTTTGGTCTGCACGAAGCAGAATGCGACACCAGTGCATTGCAAACCCCGGGCCATGCCGTATGCACTTAAGAACAAGGTTGAGAAAGAACTGAAAAGACTTGAGGCTGACAACATTATCAGTAAGGTAGAAAGTAGTGAATGGGCAACGGCCATTGTAGTTGTACCTAAACCTGATGGTAGTGTTAGACTTTGTGGGCATTATAAGGTAACTGTAAACCAGGTACTTGAAGGTAGCGTACCAGATACCCTCACAGGCAGCCATGTCTTCACATAAAAATGGACTTGACAAATGCCTACTTGCAGTTTGGTGTAGATGATGAATCTAAATCCAAGTTGACTATTAACACACATTTGGAATTGTTTCAGATCAACAGGCTCCCATTTGGCAATATCATCAGCCCCAGGGATTATTCAAGGGGTGATGGCACAAATTCTGGAGGGAATTGAAGGTGTGGTGTGTTACTTGGATGACATCCTCATCTCAGCCCCTGACAGGCAGATACATGATGAAAAGTTGGAAGTGGTACTCAAACGCCTTAAAACACACAGTGTAAAAGTGAAGGCACAGAAGTGTGAGTTCTTCAGTAGAGGACTTGGGTCATAAGATAGACAAGGATGGTCTACACCCCACCAAGGGTAAAGTTGATGTGATCAAGAAAGCACCCACTCCCAGAAACATATCTGAGATCCAATCCTTTTAGGATTAGTGCATTATTATGGAAAGTTTGTACCAAATATGTCCACCTGTTTACATCTCTTGAACGAGATTTTGAGAAAGGATGCACCATGGAAGTGGACACATGAATGTGATCCAGCTTTCAAGTCATGTAAAGCTCAGTTGGCAGAGTACAATGTTTGTTCATTACGATGTCAATAAGTCAATGAAGTTATCCTGTGATGCTTCATCATACGGTGTTGGTGCTGTGATCTCTCATGTGTTAGAAAATGGAGAGAGGCCAATAGCATTTGCATCTAGAACACTCATTGCCAGTAAGAGAAATTAAGCGCAAATAGTGCGAGAGGCTCTTGCATTGATTTTTGGTGTTAGGAGGTTTCACAAATACTTATATGGTAGAAGATTTGTAATCGAGACAGATCACTAGCCGTTGACAGTGATCCTAAAGCACACATACCAACTCTGGCAGCAGCCAGAATGCAAAGATGGGCATTGATATTGTCTGCATACCAGTATGATATTCAGTATGGTAAGGCAGCAGAGCACTGCAATGCTGATGCCATGTCTAGATTACCTTTGGAATTGGAGGTTACTGTTGTGTTTTGGCTGTGCTAATAACTGAAGCCTTACACCATGATAAAGGTCCAAATACTTTATTAACGACATAGCAGAGATAACTTCATGCCAGCACGTCTCTCTAATTTTTAAAAAAATAATATTTTTATTAGAAGCATGAAAATATCATAATCAAAACACATTTAGTATATCAATTACATATTGTTAATAGATGGGATTCCAGCTATCAGAGTAATAGGGATCCTCATTTATCAATTATATATTAACTCTGCTTCTATTTGTTTTTTTTTTAAATTTTTTATAGATAGTGAGAAAGAAGAGAAAAAAAAAACACGATAAAAAAGAATAGAATAAATTACCAATAATCCAACTTTGGAGATAGGTCCGTAGATTATTAAACATAATTATTCATCTAATCCTGGGTTCAAACTTCAGTCAGACTTCCATGCCGGACCAATTTACCCTTTCAAAAAGTCAATAAATGGAGACCATATTCTAGCAAATAATTCTTGTTTGTCAATTAAGACAAGTCTTGTTCTTTCCAAATGTAAGGTCTCCGACATCTCCATAATCCACATTTTAATTGTGGGGGTTTTTGGACTTTTCCAAAACGTTAATATAATTTTTTTCCCAGTTATTATACTATAATCAAGGAAGTTTCTTTGGCTTGTTGTAAGTTTTAGGCTTTGTTTGGATATTCCTAATATTATTAGTTTTGAGTCGGGATCCAATTGGGTATTAACAACTTCAGAAATTATTCTAAAAATGTCCGTCCAGAAATTTTTGATTTTTATACAATTTACAAAAGTATGAGTTAAATTAGCCTTTGAGTATTGACATTTATCACAGAATGGAGAGATATGTGGGAAGATTTTATTAAATTTTGTTTTAAAGTAATGCAGTATGTAATACTTTAAATTGTATTAAAGAATGTCTGGCATTTAACGAACATTGATGAATATGTTGTGGACGAAGCAGGAGACTGTGGCGCAAGTGAAGTTGTCACGGGCAGAGGAGCCGTTGCAGACATGGGTTGTTGTGCTGGTCGAAGCGTAAGAGTGCCGCTAGACACAGACGGAAGTGTACTTGTACGGTCTGGATAATACAGAGGAACTGGCTCGTTCACAGGCAGGATATGTTGTCTGTTACGCCTGTAGGTGCCCTGCATGAACAGCATTAAAATACTGGTTGTGCAGCAAAGCAGGAACCACAGCCTTGTGCCCTTTTAACACAATGCCATCCTGCAGCACCAGCTCATTAAGGAGGGCAAAGAAAGGCCGGACTGGCAGCGGAACATTGTAGTGCTTGTCTGGCCAGCTGCGCTTATTGACAGAGGTGAGCGACAGTAGAGTACTGTCAGCAGCATTGTGGGCAATTAAAGCCTCCATACAGGACGAGGGATAAATTCATTACGATAAAGTCATCATCAGGCGAGGGCGGATCATCGCAGGTCTTCCGGGGTGCGCAAGAGAGAGTGTCAGCCAGGTGCATATCCTTACCATGTTTGTGGATCAGAACCATGTCATATTTTTGAAGTTGCAGCAACATCCGCTGTAGGCGCGCTGGAGAGGCGTGGATTGGTTTGTTGAAGATGCTGATCAGAGGTTGGTGGTCAGTCTCAATTGTGACCATGTGACCAAAGATGAATTTGTTGAATTTCTAGCAGGCGCAAACAACCACCAACAGTTCTTTCTCAATTTGGGCATATCGTAGTCATGGTGCGCGAGGCATAGGCAACAAGCTTATTACCGTTGCAATCATTTTGAAGACCTGCTGCACCTAGTCCGTGTTGTGAGGCATCACAAGTCAATGTAACCGGTAGTTTAAGATCAAAGTAAGCCAGAGTAGGCGCACTAGACATCTGCTGTTTAAGTGTGTTGAACACTTACCGTTGTTGCTCGTGCCAAGTCCAAGCAGTGTCTTTGTGTGTAAGTTGGTGCAATGGGGCTGATATTTCGCTGAAACCTGGAACTAATTTACTCAAGTAGTTAACCATGCCAAGGAATCTCTGCAAACTTAGCACATCTGTGGGTGCTGGGAGCTTATTGATAGCACTGGTTTTCGCTGCATCAGTTTTTAGGCCATCTTTGGTAAATAGATGGCCTAAGTATTTCACATTCACTCTGAATTTGCATTTTTGAGGATTCAGCTTGAGATGGATGGCCTTGGCACAATCCAAGACCTTTGTCAGATTGGCATTGTGTTCTTCGACTGTTCTTCCAGCAATGAGGATATCATCCACTACGATGGTGGCCTGCAAACAATTGCTCCATAGCTTTTTGATATACTTCATTAGCAGAACTTATTCCAAAGGGCATACGAAGAAATTTATAACACCCGAATGGAGTGCTGAAAGTTGTCAACTTGGAGGAGTTTCGCTGGAACAACTTATGTTCCAGCGAAATCTGCCAGAATGAACTCTTGGCAGCTAGCACCGTGAATACAGTTACCTCAGCCATCTGCGCAGCAATCTCATCCACAGTGCGCATGGGAGAGCGGGGTCATTTAATTGCTGTGTTTGTCCTTGGGGTTGTTACAAATCCGTATCTTATTTCTATTCTTCTTGGTTGCGACGACCATGGTGGAGGGGTCAGTTACGGGATGAATCACATCTAGAGACACCATTCTGTTAAGTTCACTTTGAACATGGTCCCGCATAGTGTGGGGAATCTTAAGAGCTGGACGAACAACTGGAATTGCCTCAGGGTCAAGGTAATCATGTACCTGACAGACAACCTGCCCAGCTTATTGTCAAACAAATCCTTGTATTGTGTTAGGATTTGATGGCTAAAGTCACAGTCTGTAGTCAGAGGACAGACAGAAGGGCTGAAAGTCTAGACATGCGTTGGCACCCAGCAGAGACGGTACATTTTCACGTACCACATAGAAATTCAGGTTGTGGGTGAATTTCACGTGAGTTAAGACCGCAACGTAACTCAACTTGACCGATAGGGTGCACTCGACTTCCAGCGAACAAAACAAGGGATGCAGCTGTTGGAGAAACAGTTTCTGTTTTTCATAGCTTTTGGAACACAGCCAAGCAAATTACATTGTAACGAGCCCCCAAATCGACTATCAGATAGAGAGTTTTGTCATTAATGAGACAAGCGACCTTGGGGTCCAGTTGTTTATGCATTGAGTCAGACAAGGCATGTACATCGACGTCAATACCTTTGCCAGCAGTCTGTAAATCCATAGGAGCTGGTTGTGAGAACTCTGAGATAACACTTTCACGTCCAAGCAAATTAACAGATTGTCTCGTTTGAAATCTGTTACTATGTGAACGGCAACACTTAATGAAATGGTTTCTTTTGTTGCAGAATCAACAGTTTCCCATACGCAGGGCAGTGGTCATGAACAGCGGCATCTGAACCCCCACAGTTAAAGCAATTATCAATTAGTCTAAACTTGGTATCCGGCACTTGAGAAAAACGAGGAGAGATTTGATAAGACATACCGGCAGTATTAACTTCACGAGCAGTAGAGTGCCCCAGAACTTTGATGTGAGCACCAGCCATTTCAGCAATGCGATAGCAGTTTTCAGCAGCCTCTAGGGTAAGGTCAATATCCCGCAGTAACTCATCGCGTAATTTATCGTTGCGAATGCATGGATCAAACCGTCATGAACTAGGCTGTCACATATATCTCCGAAATCGCATGACTTGCGATATGCTTCAGTGCACCAACGTATAACTCCACAGGCTCTCCCTGTCTCTGGTATCGTGAAAAAAACAGGTGCCGCTCAATACTCAAATTAATCCGTAAATCACATAATTGTCGGAATTTACGCAGGAGGCATTCAGGGTCACGGATGGATTCTGCAGCAATCTGGACACCAGCTGCGTCAAGTCTAGCTGGTTCATAGTGAAATCTTCTGGCACGACGAGCGGCTTCTGTGCCTGCCAAATTAAGAAGGATTGATGCTCGAACACCATGATCAGCATTAGGGTGTGCCGTATCAATATAGATTGAAAAATCCTCTTCAAATACACGCCATCATTCTGCGAGATCTTCATCAAACACCAAGATCTCTGGTTTTCTGAGAGCAGAAGCCATTGCAAAACAGTTGAAAAACAATAAACTAAATTAAAAGCGTTAGAATAAATCAAGGTGTGAGTCCGTACACTCTGACACCATGTGGTGTTTCAGCTGTAGTAATAACTAAAGCCTTACACCATGATAAAGATCCAAAGACTTTATTAACAACATGGCATAGATAACTTCATGCTAGCATGTCTCTCTACTTCTAAGGGAAACAGGTAGGGAGGATTACTGTAAAAGCAAAATGCTTTTAGAGTTTAGACAAAAATGCTGGAGAAACTCAGTGGGTGCGGCAGCATCTATGGAGCGAAGGAAATGGGCAACGATTTGGGCCGAAACCCGATTTTCCAGCATCTGCAGTTCCTTCTTGAACATTTTATCTACTACCTGAAAAAGCAAGTGGGCACAACTACAAAAGCATGATTCATAATATGAGTGACACTGATCTACAGTTACTCCAAACAGAGAGGACTTGTTTTACTTCTCTCATGTAGATGAGTTACCTATCACTTCAGGGGACATTCCAAAGGCTACTTGCATTGACAGGCTTTTGTCAAGAGTGAGAAATATGTTACAAATGGATGGTCAAACCAATTGCCGAATTCAGAGGCAGAACTGAAACCATTCTTTGTACGTAGGAATGAACTCTCAGTAGACCAAGGTTGTGTCATGTCGGGAGTGAGTGTTGTCATCCCTGAAGAATATGAAGTAAAATTGCTAGGGGATCTTCATGATCAGCATTTGGGAATGTGTCTAACAAAGAATCAAGCTAGAAGCTATCTAATGTGGCCTGGTCTAGATAAGGACATAGAACAAATTGTGAAAGAGTGTAGCACATGTCAAGCAGTTGGAAAGAATCCACCAACAGTACCGCTACAGCCATGGAAATGGCCGGCTAGAGTGCGGCAAAGATTCCACGTTTTTACTACAGGCAAGCCCAGTACAAGCAGAGAAGAGCAGCCAAGGAAAGGTACTCTGAAATGTTGAGGAGCAAGTTCTCAGCTAGTGACTCTTCTTCAGTTTGGAAGGGCTTGCAAGAAATCACCAGCAACAAGAGGAAACCCCTCTGCCCCTTGGACAATCATCAGCTGATCAATGACCCAAAAGAGTTAAACTGCAGGTTTGATAAACAGAAACTTGGTAACCCCTCTCCCCCCTAAACCACTTCACACCTACTTACAGCCTGACTCCAGTCTGCAAAGACGGGGCCCTTCCCCACCCACTCCTCCCCAATCACCACTTCATGACTACCTACGGCCTGACTTCAGTCTGCAAAGACTGGTCCCTCATCCACCACCCATCTTCTCCTTGCTGCCCAACATCACTTATCCATCACCAACGATTGAAATTGAAGAGGTGGAGAGGCTATTCAGAAGACAGAAAAGCCAGAAATCTCCAAGACCGGACAGGGCTCTCGCTTAACTTTTTTTCCCTGTTGCCAGCCAGGCAACCTTGGCAGCTTTTTAGGTTGCCAAATGACAGTTTAGGTGGCCATTTAAGATGGCTTGTATGACGCATGCGATAAAGTGCATAGTTACCAGTCGGAATTATACTCAATGAAGCATTCACATATTATTTCTGCTTCAAATAAAGTCACAAACTAAACATATTCACCAATCAAGACATGAAATATACCACAATGACATGCAGCAAAATTATAAGACAGTATCTCAACTCTTTTTACACATTGCAATTAATGCAATTTCTATTAGTTCTTTCCACTTCCAAACAAAAATGTGGTTGGATTATTCAGCATATGATCAACCTGTGTCAATAAATCCTGGACCATGGTAACAAATATGCATATGTATAGTTGTGAATGTTTCTCATTAAATAACTACAGTACTGATACTCCATATTAAGAGTATTGATTTACTGTTAAAATGAATTCTGTAATAACGTGTCAACGGCAGCAGTGACAATCGAACACTGCGGTTTTAATGTTTCACGTGTTCTCAATTTAATTAATCCATCTTTATGGATTAAAACAAATAATAACATTGGGAATTAATACACATTTGATTGCTTCCCGTTATCAAACATAGTCAATGCTCGCTCTGAAGACATTTCCAGCACAATAGGGTCAGGGTGGGGTGTGTGTGTGAATCAGTGCGGGGTGGATAGATGGCGGGGGTGGGGGGGGAGGGTTAGAAGGCAGTCAGTGCAGAATGGATGGATTGAGGCAGGTGAATTAGTACGTGTTGGCTGGAGTAGGTAAAATTGTGAGGGGAGAACACCGGGGATGTCGGTGGTGTTGAATGGGGGGGGGGGGGGGGGGTCAGTACAGGATGGATGGGGGTAGACAAAAGTGCTGGAGAAACTCAGCGGGTGAGGCAGCATCTATGGAGCGAAGGAAATAGGCAGTGTTTCGGGTCGAGACCCTTCTTCAGACTGTTCCCCCCATTCTTCTTGAATGGGAGGATCAGTACAGGATGGATGGGGAGGGGGGAGAGATCAGCGCTACCCTCAAACTCTGTGCCGAATAACTGGCTCCGGTCTACAGACATTTTCAACCAGTCCCTGCAAACCTGTACTGTCCCTGCCTGCTTGTTAGGTATTTCCCCCCCCCCCTCTGGTGAAGGCTATGTACTTAACTCTTGTGTTTCTCTCCTGAGTGCAGGCCCCGTGGCTGGGAGTCAGGAATCAAGGGGTTAAGGGCTCCTGTACCCAATTGACCAAGCTACGTCAGGTGACCGTGACTCATCGGAAGCTTAAATACCAGAATCTCCCAGAATTCTCTCTCTCTTCGTCGACCCTGGCACGGGAGCAGGTTGCTGGTGTGAGCTGCAGGAGGCTGGCCACATGGCATAGAACTTTGTGTGTTATTAGCTACATTTGTCAATTAATATTGAATTGGGACAGATAAGGGCTGACCTGAGGGTTTTTGTGTATTTTGTTTAAGGGATATTTCCATTTAGGCTGGTTAGGGACTCTAGTTCGACGGCCCATTGCGAGGCTGGCTGGAGCACTGTTATCTTTGTTTATTAGTGTATTCTTATCCTTGTCTGGGTTGTTTGAATCAGGTTTGAGTTTTAATTAAATAAAAGATTATTTTCTTTAACTTGAGCCTGGTTTTTGACTATGTTACGCGGCTCTGAAGTTCCTGCATTCGGGAGTCGTAACAAAATGGGGGCTCGTCCTAAGCTGTGAGGACCCTAAACAGTCTTGGGTTTTTGTGGTAGGCTTCTGGTGACTGAGGAAGTCTGTGTTGTGAGGTGACTGAGGAATTCTGTGTTGTGAGGAGATTTTTTTTCCTCTTCCATTTGGGTAACATTTGTGACCAGGGTTTGGCTGGTGGTTTGGTCCTACATTTGATATGGAGTTTAAAGTACAGGAATTTACTGAGGCTCCTAGTCGGGAGTTGTTTGATAAATGTACCAAGGAGCATTTGGTATGCTGGCAGAGACCTGTAAGGTGCCCATTGATAAGCATTTGAAGAAAGAGGCTATAAAGTCTGAGTTATGGTCTGTGTTGGTGAGGAATGGGGTATTCCCTGCTGGTGCAGACAGTCCTCTATCTTCTACACAGCCTGGTCAGGACATGGGGGACCTCATTCGATTGAAAGAGCTTGAAATAAAAGAGAAAGAGCTCATGCTTGTTTGTGTATGCTGGCAGGAGCGACGTCCGACCTGTAAGTTTAAAAACTCTATCGCGGGGCTTGTTTCCACAGAGGCCCAGGAGCGGTTGCAGTGGGAGGAACCCAAATCCGTAACGTTCCATTCGCAGTTCGCAGTTCGCAACAAGTGGGCTTGAGGAAGCCGCTGATTGGTGGAAGACGACTCGAGGGAGCAGCTGATTGGCAGTCAGATCGCTGCTGATTTCTTTCAGCTAAAATCCGTGCTTTGTATTGTATTGTATATTGTATTGTATCCAGGGTAAGGGGGAGGATGAGTGCCAGGGCAGTTTACTGTTCTGGATGTCAGATGTGGGAAGTCATGCAGTCAGATAGCTTTCCAGACGTCCACATCTGCGCCAGGTGTGTCAAGATGGCGCTCCAAATGGACCGTATTCGGTACCTGGAGCAGCAGCTCTATGACCTCCGTCTGGTCAGGGAGAGTGAGGAAGCCACAGAGAGGAGCTACAGACAGGTGGTCACTCCAAAACCACAGGAGGCAGAAAAGTGGATCACGGTTAGGAGAGGCAAGGGGCAGAGGCAGGGATTAGAGAGTACCCCGGTGGCTGTACACCTTGGCAATAAGTACTCCTGTTTGAGTACTGTTGGGGGCACAGCCTACCTGGGGGCAGCAACAGCGACCGGGCCTCCGGTACAAAGACCGGCCCTGTTGCTCAGAAGGGTAAGGAAAACAAGAGGAGGGCAGCAGTAATAGGGGACTCTATAGTTAGGGGGTCAGATAGGCGATTCTGTGGACGCAGTCAGGAGACCCGGATGGTAGTTTGCCTCCCTGGTGCCAGGGTCCAGGATGTGACTGAACGTGTTCAAGATATCTTGAAATGGGAGGGAGAGGAGCCAGAGGTCGTGGTACATATAGGTACCAATGACATAGGTAGAAAAAGAGAGGAGGTCCTGAAAGGAGAATTTAGGGAGTTAGAAAGAGTGTTAAGGAGAAGGACCGCAAAGGTAACAATCTCAGGATTACTGCCTGTACCACGCGACAGTGAGAGTAGGAATGGAGCAAGGTGGAGGATCAATGCGTGGATAAAGGACTGGTGCAGAGCGCAGAGATTCAAGTTTCTGGATCATTGGGACCTCTTTTGGGGAAGGTGTAACCTGTACAAAAAGGACGGGTTGCACTTGAACCCGAGGGGAACCCAATACCCTGGCGGGGAGATTTGCAAAGGCTACTGGGGAGACTTTAAACTAGATTGGTTGGGGGGAGGGACTCAAATAGAGAATGCAAGTAGTCCGTTTGTGAGGCAGGAGGCAGAGAAGAGAAGCAGTCAGACACAACACGTAGGGAGGAAAGAAGAAAAAAATAACAAACGGAGAATAAGAAGTGGAGGGTTTCTTAAATGTGTGAGCAGAGAGACAGAGGGGTGTAAAATGAGGATAGGAGCAATAGGTAGCAAGGTGAAAAGTGGCAGGAAAACAAATCCAGGGCAAAAATCTAAAAGGGCCACTTTTCAACATAATTGTAAAAGGGCCAAGAATGTTGTAAACACAAGCCTGAAGGCTTAGTGTCTCAATGCGAGGAGCATTCGTAATAAGGTGGATGAATTGAATGTGCAGATAGCTATTAATAATAATGATATAGTTGGGATCACGGAGACATGGCTCCAGGGTGACCACGGCTGGGAGCTGAACATCCAGGGATATTCAATATTCAGGAAGGACAGACAGAGAGGAAAAGGAGGTGGGGTAGTGTTGCTGGTTAGAGCGGAGATTAACGCAATAGAAAGGAATGACGTTAGCTTGGAGGATGTGGAATCGATATGGGTGGAGCTGCGAAACATTAAGGGGCAGAAAACGCTAGTGGGTGTTGTGTACAGGCCACCTAACAGTAGTAGTGGAGTTGGGGATGGCATCAAACAGGAAATTAGAAATGCGTGCAATGAGGGTAAAACCGTTATAATGGGTGACTTCAATCTACATATAGATTGGGTGAATCAAATTGGCAGGGGTGCTGAGGAAGAGGATTTCTTGGAATGTATGCGGGATAGTTTTCTAAACCAACATGTGGAGGAACGAGCAGGCTATTCTAGACTGGATATTGAGTAATGAGGAAGGGTTAGTTAGCAGCTTTGTTGTACGTGGCCCCTTGGGCAAGAGTGACAATAATATGGTTGAGTTCTTCATTAGGATGGAGAGTGACATTGTTAATTCAGAAACACGGGTCCTGAACTTAAAGAAAGGTAACTTTGAGGGTATGAGACGTGAATTGGCCAAGATCGACTGGCAATTAATTCTTGAAGGGTTGACGGTGGATATGCAATGGAAGGCATTTAAAGACTGCATGGATGAACTACAACAATTGTTCATCCCAGTATGGCAAAAGAATAAATCAGGGAAAGTGGCGCATCCGTGGATAACGAGGGAAATCAGGGATAGCATCAAAGAAAAAGATGAAGCGTACAAATTAGCCAGAAAAAAGCAGCCTACCAGAGGACTGGGAGAAATTCAGAGACCAACAGAGGAGGACAAAGGGCTTAATTAGGAAAGGGAAAATGGAGTATGAAAGAAAACTGGCAGGAAACATAAAATCTGACTGCAAAAGTTTTTATCGATATGTGAAGCGCAAAAGATTAGTTAAAACAAATGTAGGTCCCTTGCAGTCAGAAACGGGTGAATTGATCATGGGGAACAAGGACATGGCAGACCAATTGAATAACTACTTTGGTTCTGTCTTCACTAAGGAAGACATAAATAATTTGCCGGAAGTAGCAGGGTCAAATGAGATGGAGGAAATGAGTGAAATCCAGGTTAGCCGGAAAGTGGTGTTAGGTAAATTGAATGGATTAAAGGCCGATAAATCCCCAGGGCCACATAGGCTGCATCCCAGGGTACTTAAGGAAGTAGCCCCAGAAATAGCAGATGCCTTAGTGATAATTTTTCAAAACTCTTTAGATTCTGGAGTAATTCCTGAGGATTGGAGGGTAGCTAATGTAACCCCACTTTTTAAAAAGGGAGGGAGAGAGAAAACGGGGAATTACAGACCAGTTAGTCTAACATTGGTAGTGGGGAAACTGCTAGAGTCAATTATTAAAGATGGGATAGCAGCGCATTTGGAAAGTGGTGAAATCATTGGACAAAGTCAGCATGGATTTACGAAGGGTAAATCATATCTGACGAATCTTATTGAATTTTTTGAGGATGTAACTAGTAGAGTGGATAAGGGAGAAGCAGTGGATGTGTTATATCTGGACTTTCAGAAGGCTTTCGACAAGGTCCCACACAAGAGATTGGTATACAAACTTCAAGCACACGGTATTGGAGGTTCAGTATTGATGTGGATAGAGAACTGGCTGGCAGACAGGAAGCAAAGAGTAGGAGTGAACGGGTCCTTTTCAGGATGGCAGACAGTGACTAGTGGGGTGCCGCAAGGCTCAGTGCTGGGACCTCAGCTATTTACAATATACATTAATGATTTGGACAAGGGAATTAAATGCAACATTTCGAAGTTTGCGGATGACACGAAGCTGGGGGGCAGTGTTAGCTGTGAGGAGGATGCTAGGAGGCTGCAAGATGACTTGGATAGACTAGGTGAGTGGGCAAATGCATGGCAGATGCAGTATAATGTGGATAAATGTGAGGTTATCCACTTTGGTGGCAAAAACAGGAGGGTAGACTATTATTTGAATGGTGACCGATTAGGAAAAGGGGAGATGCAGCGGGACCTGGGCGTCATGGTACACCTGTCATTGAAAGTAGGCATGCAGGTGCAGCAGGCTGTGAAGAAAGCGAATGGTATGTTGGCATTCGTAGCAAAGGTATTTGAGTACAAGAGCAGAGAGGTTCTACTGCAGTTGTACAGGGTCTTGGTGAGGCCACATCTGGAGTATTGCGTACAGTTTTGGTCTCCTAATCTGAGAAAAGACATTCTTGCCATAGAGGGAGTACAGAGAAGGTTCACCAGACTGATTCCTGGGATGGCACGACTTCCATATGAAGAAAGACTGGATAGACTCGGCTTGTACTCGCTGGAATTTAGAAGATTGAGGGGTGATCTCATAGAGACTTACAAAATTCTTAAGGGGTTGGACAGGCTAGATGCAGGAAGATTGTTCCCGATGTTGGGAAAGTCCAGGACAAGGGGTCACAGTTTAAGGATAAGGGGGAAGTCTTTTAGGACCGAGATGAGAAAATCATTTTTCACACAGAGAGTGGTGAATCTGTGGAATTCTCTGCCACAGAAGGTAGTTGAGGCCAGTTCGTTGGCCATATTTAAGAGGGAGTTGGATGTGGCCCTTGTGGCTGAAGGGATCAGAGGGTATGGAGAGAAGGCAGGTACAGGATATTGAGTTGGATGATCAGCCATGATCATATTGAATGGCGGTGCAGGCTTGAAGGGCCGAATGGCCTGCTCCTGCACCTAATTTCTATGTTTCTATGCTTGAAATGAAACGCCTTGAGCTGCAGGAGATGGAATTGAATGCTTCCCGAGTTTCTTCTAGGGAACAGGAGGTGTTTAAGGCCACGGTGTTAGTAGATGAGTATCTATTGTCTCATAAAACAAAGTTTGTTGGGCGATCCTATAGTTTTGGTGCACGGCCGCTTAATCGTGGTGGTGTCGCCGGTGGCAGTACCAAACCTGTTTCTGTGCCTGCAAGGGTCAGCTCATTAATACAGGGGGAGGTCCGAGCTGATAAGGTTGACGGAGATTTCAGGACTAAGGAAGGGCATGTGTGCTACTATTGTAAAGGGAGCGGGCACATTTTAAAGTCATGTCACGTCCTGCAAAGGAAAAATGCAAAGCCTGTGGCTTTGGTGGGTACACAAAGAGCACCTGTGGTTCCTGGGATGCCTGCGTCTGATGAGTGTAGGAATTATTCTGCGTTCATCACGAAAGGTTTTGTTTCTCTAGAGAATGGGGGTCATAAAGTTCCAGTATCCATCTTGCGTGATACTGGTGCTACTCAGTCCTTTATATTGGATAGTGTACTGCCGTTTTCTGGGGAGTCATCGGTTGGGTCCAGTGTCCCTGTGGTAGGATTCGGGTTGGAGGACATGGTAGTGCCTTTGCATACCGTGAGTCTCGAGACCGAGTTGGTTTCAGGCAGGGTAATTGTTGGGTTACGGCCGTGTTTTCCCGTTGCGGGAGTTTCTGTGATTTTGGGGAATGACTTGGCAGGAGGTAGAATTTTAATTACTCCTGAGGTGATGGCTGTTCCGATGGTGCAGAGTCCTGATATATTGGCTATGCAGCATCCGACGGTCTTCACAGCTTGTGCTGTCACAAGGGCTATGGCTAAGAGCCAGGCAAAGTTTGAAGATGTAGTGGACCTGAGTGAGAGCATTTTTGGGGATCAGGATGATGGATCCTATGTTGTGGAGGTTGTTTCTACATCTCAAGATGGGGTCTTGTCTAAAATTGTGCCGGTGTCACTGTCACGTGACGGGCTGGTTGAGGAGCAAAAGAGTGATCAAGGTTTATCGGATCTGTTCGACTGCGCGGTACCTGAGGGGGATATGGATTCCACAGCAAAGGGGTATTTTCTGAGGAATGGCTTACTGATGCGAAAGTGGTCTCCCTTGGATATGTTGGGGCAGGATGATTGGAGCGTGGTTGATCAGATTGTCATACCTCGTCGGTATAGGGATGAGATACTCTGTTTGGCTCATGATGGACCTCTGGGTGGACATTTGGGGGTCAATAAGACGTATGACCGTATCTTACGGAATTGTTTTGGCCAGGGTTGAAAAAGGACGTGAAGCAGCACTGCAGGTGTTGCCACATTTGCCAGGTGGCAGGAAAGCCGAACCAATCGATTGTTCCTGCACCTTTATATCCAATCCCTGTGGTCGGGGAGCCATTTGAACGGATTCTAGTTGACTGTGTGGGTCCTCTATCTCGGACGAGGGTGGGCAACAAGTTTTTATTGACAATTATGTGTGTGTCTACCTGCTTTCCGGGGGTGGTCCCTTTGCGTAACATTACTGCCCCTGCCATTGTGAAGTCTCTCACTAAGTTTTTTTCGTTGTTCGGTTTGCCCAAGGTTGTGCAGAGCGACCAAGGTTCCAACTTCATGTCAAAGGTTTTTGGTCAGGTAATGAAGTTGTTGGATAGTGACCATTGTTACTCCAGTGCGTATCATCTTGAGAGCCAGGGAGCTCTAGAGCGGTTTCACCAGACTTTGAATTCCATGTTGAGGACTTACTGTCTGGAGTTTGACAAAGACTGGGATGAGGGGGTTCATCTCGTTATGTTTGCGGTCCGTGAGGTCATGCAGGAGTCTATAGGGTTCAGTCCTGCTGACCTGGTGTTCGCGCATACTGTTCGTGGTCCGTTGAGGGTCCTGAAGGAGAAATGGTTGCAGGAGAATTCAAAACGTAGTATTTTAGACGACGTCTGTATTTTTTGGTCTAGACTGCGGAGGGCATGCGAACTGGCAATTTGCCTCTCCTCAGTCTAGGATGGGGGGCTGGTTCGACGGGAAGACTTCTAGTGGGAATTTTTCTCCAGGTGACAAAGTCCTGGTGTTGTTGCCTATTCCTGGTTCCAGTCTGCAGGCTCGGTATAGTGGTCCCTATCAGGTGCTAGGGATTACGTTATTGGTACCCCTGATCGGAGGCGTAAGACTCAGCTCTGTCATATCAACATGCTGAAGCAGTACCATGAGCAGGAGCATGTACAGGTTGATGGGGAGGAGCTGTGTCCTTCGGTTTTGTCTAAGCTGGTTTTGGCTGAAGTAGTGCTGCCCCCTGACATGGGTGGTGATGTGGGAGAGGCACGAATGTATGTGGCAGTGACGCAGGGAAAGCTGTGCAACTTTGAAGATTTGAAGTCGCTTCCCTTGCGGTTGTCTCATTTGTCTGAAAGTCAGCAGGATGATCTGCTTGCTTTGGTGGGGTCAAATGCGTCACTGTTCTTGGATGTGCCTTCTCAGACGTGCAGATGTGCAGCATGCAGTTGCTGAACCTAGTTGTACTCCGTGGAGTTCTCCGTGTCTACTGGCTAATGGGGAGGACAGGTTTTGCACGGACTTTCGGAAGCCGGATTGCTATCCTCTTCCACGGATGGAGGATTGCGGTGATCATGTGGGAAGTGCATCTTTTGTGTCTAAGTTGCACTTGCAAAAAGGGTATTGGCAAGTTCCTTTGTTACTGAATAGTTTCTTACAAAGCTTATTTAGTATCTTTGGGTGGGGGTTGTTAGGTACTCCCCCCCCCCCCCCCCCCCCCCGGTGAAGGCTATGTACTTAATTCTTGTGTTTCTCTCCTGAGTGCAAGCCTCGTGGCTGGGAGTCAGGAATCAAGGGGTTAAGGGCTCCTGTACCCGATTGACCAAGCTACGTCAGGTGACCGTGACTCATCGGAAGCTTAAATACCAGAATCTCCCAGAATTCTCTCTCTCTTCGTCAACCCTGGCTCGGGAGCAGGTTGCTGGTGTGAGCTGCAGGAGGCCTGGCCACATGGCATAAAACTTTGTGTATTATTAGCTACATTTGTCAATTAATATTGAATTGGGACAGATAAGGGCTGACCTGAGGGTTTTCGTGTATTTTGTTTAAGGGATATTTCCATTTAGGCAGGTTAGAGACTCTAGTTTGACAGCCCATTGCGAGGATGGCTGGAGCACTGTTATCTTTGTTTATTAGTGTATTCTTGTCCTTGTCTGGGTTGTTTGAATCGGGTTTGAGTTTTAATTAAATAAAAGACTATTTTCTTTAACTTGAGCCTGGTTTTTGACTATGTTACGCGGCTCTGAAGTTCCTGCATTCGGGAGTCGTAACACTGCTTCAAAGTCTCCACAACTGTCCCGGTACCCAAAATGACAAGGATTACTGGCCTTGAAAGACGTGTGCTGGACAAGCTGAAAAATATCACAAACCCACTGCTGGACCCTCTGCAATTTGCATACTGGGCCGACAGATCAGTGGATGACGTAGTCAACCTAAGCCTGCATTTTATCCTCCAGCACCTAGACTGCCTGGGGACCTATGCAAGGATTTTGTTTGTTGATTTTAGCTCTGCACAACACCATTGTGCCAGAGCAACTGCACTCCAAACTCTCCAATTTGACTGTGCCTGAACCCATCAGTGGATCACCAACTTCCTGACGGGAAGCAGCATGTGAGGCTGGGAAAGCACATCTCGAATCCGCAATCCCTCAGCATAGGACCACTGCAAGGCTGCGGACTCCCCTCCACTCCTCCACTCTCTCTACACCGATCACCATCGAACGACACCACAGTCACATCTCTGGACCTTTAAGTTCCTTGGAACCATCATCTCCAAGGACCTTAAATGGGGGGCCATCATCGACTCCACAATCAAAAAGGCCCAATAGAGGATGTCCTTCCTGCGTCAGCTGAGGAAACACAATCTGCCACAGGCAATGATGGTCCAATTCTATACCGCCATCGTAGAGTCCGTCCTCACCTTCTCCATCATGGTCTGGTTTGGCTCAGCCACCAAGCACGACATCCGGAGGCTGCAGCGAATCGTCCGATCAGCTGAGAAGGTTATTGGCTGCAACTTTTCCCCCATTGACGAACTGTACACTGCAAGGGCCAGGAAGTGAGTGGGTAAGATCATCTCTGACCCCTCTCACCCTGGCCACAAACTCTTTGAAGCACTTCCTTCTGGAAGGCAATTCCAGATTGTCAAAGCTGCCACAGCCAGACATACAAACACTTTTTCCCACGAGCAGTAGCTCTACTCAATAACAAAAAATCTGTAGTCTCCTTTTGCTCTGGTATTTTATTGTATTCACATGTTTAAATGATAATGTGTTATTATTAATGTTGAATGTTTTATGTGTCATTCTTAATTGTCACTGTATGTTGTGTTGTTACTTGCGAGCGGAGCACCAAGGCAAATTCCTTGTATGTAGACATACTTGGCCAATAAACTTATTCATTCATTCTCTCAAAATAAATGCTAACACTGCATTTACCTTCCTTACTATCAATTCAACTTGCAAATGAATCTTTCGGGCATTCTGCACCAGTGCTCCCAAGTCTCTTTGCACCTCCTGCATGTGACCTCCCTCAAGTCCCAGAACAAAGATATTTTTTTATAAAGTGAGTGGAAATGTGTGGAATAGGACAGTTACAAGCACATGTAATGCTTCTTACTGTCATAATTTCTCAACAGCGAGGCTGTGGGATACGAACAGATAAAGAAAAATAATGAGTTAAAATAATATCAGGCAGAAAATGATCAATTCTGATACAGCCATAAAGAATGAGTAAGTGTGGATTTTCATTTTGAGTTCATTTTCTTATTCTCATTAAAGATCTTCTGTAACATACAGTGATGGTTCTTGGTTGGGTAACCATTCTTATTTGACTATTCTTCAGAGAAGTGGTTAGGGAAATCTTGTTAAGTTAATACTTCTAAAAAAAATGCCAGGGCAGCACTCAACACAAACATAAGCACTGTACACAGAGATATGTCACTAACCTATTTATTAATTCTTGTTTCAAGAAAAGGTAAGTCCCTGAAATCAAGCAAAAGCAAAATTTTTCCAGGGAGGTCAAGTCAATTGATGTATAAACCCAACTTCTGGATGGACGTTGTTAAATGTGACTGGGATTTAAAAAGGAAAAGATGAAGGGTAAGGGAAAAGGGAACACACAAGTCCACTCCTATAGGAATCTATTTAGCCCATCCCGTTCAGCAGAAGCCCAGCTGGACAATTAAAATATACTTGCTGATTTACCTCCTGATGGTTGTGTGGTTCTTTTCAACTGTTTAGGTCAAACTCCAAAGATGACATAGGCCATGATCATTCAAATGCAATATTAATTCAAGGCTGAAACCAGAAGCAGCTCCAATAATCATGCCAGGTAAAATACGATAAAAATATATACAAAGCACTGGAGTAACTCAGAGGATCAGACACCTATGTGGGGGGAATGAAAATGGGAGATGTATCATTCATTTATGCAAAGATCTATTTCAAAGCAGGATTTTTAGGAATGCTGAATTGATAGTTTTAATGTTTTCTGCAGTACATCACTGACTTTTCACATAACATCATGACGCAATGGATGAGTGATGTTTTAGGACAGGATCCTGCTTCAGACTGATTGTAGGAAGAGGAATAACAGAAAACAGGTATAACAGAAAAGGTGAGTTTTGCCAGGTAAAAAAGCCAGAGGATTGGGCAACTTTTAAAGAGTAACAGAAGATAACTAAAAAGGCAATACGGGGAGAAAGGATGAGGAACGGAGGTAAGCTAGCCAAGAATATAAAGGAGGATAGTAAAAGCTTCTTTATGCATGTGAAACTTCTTTATGTTACGCAGGCTCGGTGCTGGGACCACGGCTACTTACACATTAATGATTTAGATAAAGGGATTATGAGTAACTAGCAAATTTGCAGATGACACAAAGCTGGGTGGCAGTGTTAACTGTGAGGAGGATGCAGGTTGGGTGAGTGGGCAGATGCAGTTTAATGTGGATAAATGCGAAGTTGTCCACTTTGGTGGCAAAACAGGAAGGCAGATTATTATCTGAATGGTGTCAAGTTAGGAAAAGGTGAAGTTCAACGAGATCTGGGGGTCCTTGTTCATCAGGCACTGAAATTAAGCATGCAGGTACAGCAGTCAGCGAAGAAAGCTAATGGCATGTTGGCCTTTATAACAAGATGAGTTGCATTGGAGCAAAGAGGTCCTTCTTCAGTTGTACAGAGCCCTGGTGAGACCACACCTGGAGTATTGTGTGTAGTTTTGGTCTACAAATTTGAGAAAGGAAGTTCTTGCTATTGAGGGAGTGCAGTGTAGGTTCACAAGGTTAATTCCTGGGATGGCGTGACTGACATATGCTGAAAGAATGGAGAGGTTGGGATTGTATACTCTGGAATTTAGAAGAATCAGAGGGGATCTTATGGAAACATATAGATTTATTAAAGGATTGGACAGGTCAGATGCAGGAAACATGTTCCTGATGTTGGGGGAATCCAGAACCAGCGACCACAGATTAAGACTAAGGGGTAGGCCATTTAGGACTGAGATGAGGAAAAAACTTTTTCACCCAGAGAGTTGTAAATCTGTGGAATTCTCTGCCACAGAAGGCAGTGGAAGCCAATTCCCTGGATGTTTTCAAGAGAGAGTTAGATTTAGCTCTTAGGGCTAATGGAATCAAGGGATATGGGGAGAAAGCTGCCAAAGGAGGTAGTTGAGGCTGGGACTATCCCAATGTTTAAGAAACAGTTAGACAGGTACATGGACAGTACAAGTATGGAGGGATAGGTAAATGCAGGCAGGTGGGACTAATGTAGCCGGGACATGTTGATCAGTGTAGGCAAGTTGGGCGAAAGTCCTGTTTCCACACTGCATCACTCTGTGACTAACACAAAGTGCTGGAGTAACTCAGGCAGGTCAGGCAGCATCTGTGGTGAACATGGATAGGTGACATTTCACAGAATGCTGGAGTAACTCGGCGGGTCAGGCAGCATATGTGGAGAACATGGATAGGTAACATTTCGGGTCGGGACCTTTCTTCAGATTGACAGTATGTTAACAGAAAAGGGGTGATCAGCAGATGAGTGGAGTAAGTGACAGAGGCGAGTGAAAATAAGGAGATAAAAGGGTGTGAGATAAGGAGTGAGGAATGTATATGTGCAGCTTTAAGGGACATTGGCCAGGTAGCATTTGGAGTATTGCATACAGTTCTGGTCACTCCATTATAGGACCAGAATGGTTTAAAAACAAGAACTGCACATAATTGTTTACAAAAAGGATACAAAATGCTGGACTAACTCAGGGGGACAGGTACCATCTCATGAGAGAAGGAATGGATGACGTTTCAGTCGAAACTGAAGAAGGGTCTCGACCTGAAATGTTACCCATTCCTTCCAGCATTTTGTGTCTACCTAAACAGTGCCTATCCACGTCGCGGTGTGCCAGCAGGCTGGAGGAACGGGCAAAGGCCTTACCACAGAGCGGGCAGGTGAGGGGGCGCTGGCCGGTGTGGACTCGCCGGTGCTCCAGCAGCAGGTGGTCAAGGCGGGTGAAACCCTTACCACAAACGGGCAGGGTAAGGGACGCTCACTGTGTGGGTATGCCGATGCTGCCACACGCTGGACATGCGGGTGAAACCCTTGCCACACTCAGCGCGCACAAAGGGTCTCTGTCTGGTGTGCATCCGCTAGTGCTCCTGCAGGCCCCGTGTGCTCTTGAAACGCTTGCTGCAGTGGGAGCAGCTGCTCGCCAGCGTGGGTCCGCCGGTGCTGCCGCAACCCCCGTGAGCTGTCAAACGCCTCACCGCAGTACGAGCAATCGTAGGGCTGGCCACTGGTGTGCACGCGCTGGTGAGACAGGGCATGGGAGGCCATGGCAAAGCGCTCGCCACACACCGGGCTGGGGACGGGACTATCGCCGGCATGCACCCGCTGGTGGGACAACAGATAGGTGGAGCGGGTGAAGCCCTTGCCGCACTGAGCGCAGGTGTATGGGCTCTTGCCGGTGTGGGTGAGCTGGTGTTCCAGCAGGTGGTTGGAACGGATGTAGCTCTTGCCGCACTGGGCGCAGGTGAAGGGGCGCTCGCCAGTGTGGGTACGCCGGTGCTGCAGCAGGCTGTTGGAGCGAGTGAAGCTCTTGCCGCAATCGCTGCAAGTGTAGGGCCGCTCCCCGGTGTGCAGGCGCCTGTGCATCTTCAGTACTGGTGACGACTTGAAGCCTTTGCCGCAGTCGGAGCAGGTGAAAGGCCGCTCACTGCTGTGCACCGTCTGGTGCTCCTGCAGCCCCGACAACCAGGTAAAGCTCTTGCCACAGGTGGAGCAGCCAAAGGGCTTCTCGCTGGTGTGCATGCGGTTGTGCTGCCGCAGGCTTCCATAGTAGAGGAAGCTCTTGCCGCACTCCGAGCAGTTGAAGGGGCGTTCTCCCGTGTGCACCCGCCGGTGGATCTTCAGTTCATGCGCCCTCGTGAAGTCCTTACCGCAGTCGGGGCAGCCGAAGGGCCTTTCGCCGGTGTGCACGCGGTAGTGCCGCAGCAGGTTGTCGTAGCAGGTGAAGTTCTTGCCGCACTCCGAGCAGTCGAAAGGGCGTTCTCCTGTGTGCACCCGCCGGTGGATCTTCAGGTCCTGTGCTTTCCTGAAGCTCTTGCCACATTCTGAGCAGTCGAAGGGGCGTTCTCCCGTGTGTATCCGCCGGTGGATCTCCAGCTCGCTCGGGTGGTGCCAGGCCTTTCCACACACGTCGCACTCATAACGCTTCTCCTTGTTGTGCCGCATCATGTGGTCCTCCACCGAAGATCTGCCCGCACACCAGGCAGATGGGAGGGGCTCACCGGCACCCTGGCAGCACTCAATGGCCACTCAAGGTCCTGTCTCTCAGTCCACTGCAACAGCTCCTATACCCTGCAGGAGGGGAACACAAAGGGTCAACAAGCTGGCAAACAGGACATTACTAACGTGTGAATTGAGTGGAGCTGCGGTTGGATTCATACTGGAGCATCCACGATGCTCAGAAAGTCATGAATAGCACGTACAGTGAGTTGGCCACACAGCAGGTAAAGGTTAAGCGGACAGAAAGGGAACGGGTGGCCACTAGCCAGCGTAGCAGTAGGCAGGTAGTGCAGGAGTCCCCTGCGGTCATCTCCTTCCTAAACAGATATACCATTTTGGATACTGTTGGGGGAGATGGCTCATCAGGGCAAGGCAGCAGCAGCCAAGTTCATGGCACCGTGGGTGGCTCTGCGGCACAGGAGGGGCTATAGTAATAGGGGATTCAATTGTAAGCGGAATAGCTAGGCGTTTCTGCGGCCGCAAACGAGACTCCAGGATGGTATGTTGCCTCCCTGGTGCAAGGGTCAGGGATGTCACTGAGCTGCTGCAGAACATTCTGGAGGGGGAGGGTGAACAACCAGTTGTCGCGGTGCACATTGGCACCAACGATATAGATAAAAAATGATGAGGTTACAAGGTGAATTTAGGGAGCTAGGAGATAAACTTAAAAGTAGAACCTCAAAGGTAATAGGAGGATATTGCAGATGAATACGTGGCTTGAAAAATGGTGCAATGGGGAGGGATTCAAATTTCTAGGGCATTGGAACCAGTTCTGGGGGAGGTGGGACCAGTACAAACAGGACAGTCTGCACCTGGGCTGGAATGGAGTGTTGGGGGAGTGTTTGCTAGTGCTGTCGGGGAGGATTTAAGCTAACGTGGCAGGGAGATGGGAGCATGAGCAGAGAGAGGGGTGTAAAATGAGGGTAGAAGCAATACGTAGCAAGGTGAAAAGTAAAAGTGGCAGGCAGACAAATCTAGGGCAAAAATCAAAAAGGGCCACTTTTCAACATAATTGTATAAGGGGTAAGAGTGTTGTAAAAACAAGCCTGAAAGCTTTGTGTCTCAATGCAAGGAGCATTCGTAAAAGGTGGATGAGTTGAATGTGCAGATAGTTATAAATTAATATGATATAGTTGGGATCACGGAGACATGGCTCCAGGGTGGCCAGGGCTGGGAGGTGAACGTCCAGGGATATTCAATATTCAGGAGGGATAGACAGAAAGGAAAATGAGGTGGGGTAGCGTTGCTGGTTAGAGAGGAGATTAAAGCAATGGAAAGGAAGGACATTAGCTTGGAGGATGTGGAATCGATATGGGTAGAGCTGCGAAACACTAAGGGGCAGAAAACGCTAGTGGGAGTTGTGTACTCCAGCACTTTGTGTCTTTTTATGTATGAACCAGCATCTGCAGTTCCTTGTGTCTGACAAAGATAGGAACAAAGTGCTGGGGAAAATATGGGCAACGTTTCGGGTCGGGACACTTGGCTACTTGTCAAACTTTGTTTGAGTTGAGAAATGTCAGAAGGTGCAGGATCACTTCATTCCAAAGAGGAAGAAAGATTCCAAGGGAAGTAAAGAGCGACCTTGGCTGACAAGGGACATCAGGGACAGTATAAAAATAAAAGAGAAGTATAACGTAGCAAAGATGAGTGGGAAACAAGAGGATTGGGTAATATTTAAAGAGCAACAGAAGATAACTAAAAAGGCAATACGGGGAGAAAAGGTGAGGTACGAAGGTAAGCTAGCCAAGAATATAAAGGAGGGTAGTAAAAGCTTCTTAGGTATGTGAAGAGGAAAAAAATAGTGAAGAACAAAGTTGGACCCGAGAAGACTGAAAAAGCAGAATTTTTTGAAAAACATCAAAACCAGAACACTATCAAGAAATCCAATGTTGACGTCCTTCAAGACATCAACCATGTACAGAACTGCCTCAACAAATCCCACCATCTGTCAAAAAACACTGGAATCTATTGAAAAACGCTATCATCATCTTCTGCAAGGAAACAATAGGGTTCAAGTCAAAAAAACATCAGGATTGACAAAATGACAAAAAAATCCTACATTCATCGATTAAAAGAGAAAAGCTTTCATCGCCGTACAAAACCACCAACAGTCGGCTTACTATCTAAATGGCGTCAAGTTGGGAAAAGGGGAAGTTCAACAGGATCTGTAGGGTCCTTGTTAATCAGTCTATGAAAGTAAGCAGGTACAGCAGGCAGTGAAGAAAGCGAATGGCATGTTGGCCCTTATAACAAGAGGAGTCGAGTATAGGAGCAAAGAGGTCCTTCTGCAGTTGTACAGGGGCCCTAATGAGACCACAGCTGGAGTCTATTGTGTGCAGTTTTGGTCCCCTAATTTGAGGAAGGACATTCCTCTATTGAGGGAGTGCAGCGTAGGTTTACAAGGTTAATTCCCGGGATGGCGGGACTGTCATAGTCTGAGAAAATGGAGCGGCTGGGCTTTATACTCTGGAGTTTAGACTGTCTGAGAAAATGGAGCGGCTGGGCTTATATAGAAGGATGAGAGGGAATCATATAGAAACATATAATATTATTAAGGGTTTCGACACGCTAGAGGCGTAAACATGTTCCCGATGTTGGGGGAGTCCAGAACCAGGGGCACAGTTGAAGAATAAGGCCAATTAGAATGGAGACGTGGAAACACGGAGAGTTGTGAGTGGAATTTTCTGGCTCAGAGGGCGGTGGAGGCCGGTTCTCTGGATACTTTCAAGAGAGAGTTGGATGGAGCAGTTAAAGATAGCGGAGTCAGGGGATATGGGGAAAAGGCAGGAACAGGGTACTGATTGTGGATGATCAGCCATGATCACATTGAATGGCGGTGCTGGCTTGAAGGGCCGAATGGCCTCCTCCTGCACCTGTTGTAAAAATATAAGCATGAAGAGACGCTGCACCGCGGCCTCCCGCCGTCAGGGGGCGCTACAGCCGGAGGACCAGAGGGCGCCCCAACCTCCCTCACTCACATCCCCCGGCCCACACGCCTCGGGCTCCGGCTCCTCGGGTCGCCGGCCGCAGGATCGCCCTCGGGAAGGGACGGGGAAAGGACGCGAGGCCGGGCGGCGGCGGCTGTTCCTACCTGAGCTCCTCCCTCCCCGGCGCTGACCGGAGGCCTCGTCCCGACGGCGGCGACAACGCACCGCCCCCCCCCTCACGTGACCGGCGACCAGGTCCCGCCTCCCCCACACTGACGGACAGCGCCAGCGGCCAACGACGTCACACAGGACCAGGTACCGCCCCCTCCCGGCGCCCGCCCAATCACAGCCGCGTTCCCGCCCCCAGCGCAGGGGAACGCGTAGGATAGGTCGAGCCGTAAGCCCCGCCCTTCGGACAGACAGCTCTCTCCGCCAATCGGAGCCGCGCATCCCGCCCTAGCAACGGTTGTCACGGCGCGTTCGGCCCCGCCCCGCCCCCGCGGCTCCTGCACCACGTGCTGGGGAAAGAATATGGGCAACGTTTCAGGTCGGGACACTCGGCTACTTGTCACACTTTGTTCCAGTTGAGAAATGTCATTCTCTGATTTTAGTGAACTATCCAACAACCTACCTCCCTTTTATTGATAGCGGTATGAATATTGATTTCTCTAACTTCAAGTAACCCTTACATCCCCTCTCTCTCTCTCTCTCCATCCCTCCCCCACCCAAGTCAAGCCAGCTTCGATCATCTTAGACATAGAAACATAGAAAATTAGGTGCAGGAGTAGGCCATTCAGCCCTTCGAGCCTGCACCGCCATTCAATATGATCATGGCTGATCATCCAACTCAGTATCCCGTACCTGCCTTCTCTCCATACCCTCTGATCCCCTTAGCCACAAGGGCCACATCCAACTCAAGCCAGCTTCGATCATCTTGTTGAGTCCCATTGTCTGTAACTCAATTTCACCCAGCCCACAGCTAACAATGGCCTGTTTCCTTTAACATCGTCATTTTTTGGCATATCCTTTGCATGTGCTTTGTTCTGTCATTTTCACACCTCACCCTTCCATATCTTCAATTCAATTCAATTCAATTCAACTTTAATGTCATTGCACAGAGTATGGGTACAACGAAATGCAGTTTAGCGTCAGTTCGTAGTAATAGCAATATATAATTAGATACAGAATGCAGACAATGTGGACGGAGAGACTGGAGAAATCTATCAGCGGGACTCCGAGTTCAGCAGTGTGATGGTGTTGTTATAGAAGCTGTTCCTCATCCTACTAGTGCGGGACCTGAGGCTCCTGTACCGCCTCCCTGATGGTAGGAGGGCAAACAGTCCATGGTTAGGGTGGGAGGGGTCTTTGATGATCTTCCCGGCCCATCTCAGACACCGTTTTCGGTGGAGGGCATCCATGGCTGGAGCGGGGCATCGATGATGTACTGGGTGGTTTTCACCACCCGTTGTAGTGCCTTCCTATCTGCTACGGTGCAACTGCTGTACCATACCGCAAAGCAGGTGGTCAGGATGCTTTCGATGGTACAGCAGTAAAAGTTGGTCAGGATCTGGGGGGCTTTTTTGAGCCTCCTCAGGAAGTAAAGGCGCTGCTGCGCCTTTTTGATCAGCTTGGAGGCATTGAGAGACCAGGACAGATCCTCCGAGATGTGTACCCCGAGGAATTTGTAGTTGAAGACCCGCTCCACCTCAGTCCCGTTTATATGGATGGGGGTGTGCCTGCCTCCTCTGTTCTTTCTAAAGTCAACAATGATTTCCCTCAGTCCTACCACCGTGGTATCGTCGGCAAATTTTATGGTGGCGTTGGAGCCATGCTTAGGGATGCAGTCATGGGTGAAGAGGGAGTAGAGGAGAGGGCTGAGCACACAGCCCTGTGGCACGCCGGTGTTCAGTGTTATAGTGTAGGAGGTGAGGTTGTTGACCCTAACAGACTGTGGTCTGTTAGTGTGGAAATCCACTGTCCAATAGCAGAGGGAAGAGGAGATGCCAAGACCGCTGAGTTTGGTGATCAAGCTAGCGGGTATGACAGTGTTAAAGGCGGAGCTGAAGTCAATGAACAGCAACCTGATGTAGGTGTTATTACTGTCCAGGTGGGTCAGGGCAGAGTGTAGGGCCGCCGATATGGCGTCCTCTGTAGACCTGTTGGTCCGGTAGGCAAACTGATGGCGGTCCAGTGTGGGGGGGAGGCTGGCTTTGAGATGAGCCAAGATCAGCCGCTCAAAGCACTTGGCGATGACAGAGACTTTAGTCTCCCTCTTCCCTGACAGTCTGAAGAAGGGCCTGGACCCAAAATGTTACCCATTCCTTTTCTCCAGCGATGCAATCTGACTTGCTGACCTATTCCAGCTTTTTGTATCTATTCCTTTTTTTCCTCACTCTTCCCTGTGCCCCACCTGAATGGGACCCATTTCCCCATCTCCTTTCAAAAATATCCCTTTCTCTGGCTTCACATTCTGCTCATCTTCTCTCACAGCCTTTCCTGTTGAAACACTGAACACTGGCGTGCCACAGGGCTGTGTGCTCAGCCCTCTCCTCTACTCCCTCTTCACCCATGACTGCATCCCTAAGTATGGCTCCAACGCCATCATAAAATTTGCCGACGACACCACGGTGGTAGGTCTGATCAGCGATAACGATGAGTCAGCCTACAGGGAGGAGGTCCAGCACCTGACAACCTGGTGTGCCGATAATAACCTCGTTCTCAACTCCCAGAAGACGAAGGAAATCATTGTCGACTTCAGGAAGATCAGAGGGGGCAGGCACACCCCCATCCATTTAAACGGGACTGAGGTGGAGAGGGTCTCCAACTACAAATTCCTCGGGGTACACATCTCGGAGGATCTGTCCTGGTCCCTCAACACCTCCAAGCTGATCAAAAAGGCGCAGCAGCGCCTTTACTTCCTGAGGAGGCTCAAAAAGGCCCACTTGTCCCCCCCGATCCTGACCAACTTCTACCGATGCACCATTGAAAGCATCCTGACCACCTGCTTTACGGTATGGTACAGCAGTTGCACCATAGCTGACAGGAAGGCACTACAACGGGTGGTGAAAACCGCCCAGCACATCATCGGTGCCCCACTCCCTACCATGGATGCCCTCCACCGAAAACGGTGCCTGAGTCGGGCTGGGAAGATCATCAAGGACCCCTCCCACCCTAACCATGGACTGTTTGCCCTCCTACCATCGGGGAGGCGGTACAGGAGCCTCAGGTCCCGCACCAGCAGGATGAGGCGTAGCTTCTACAATAACACCATCGCTCTGCTGAACTCAGAGTCCCGCCGATAGATTTCCACATCTGTATTTATTTATCTGTACTTATCTGTATATTGCTATCACTTCGTGCTGTCACAAAACTGCATTTCGTTGTACCAATACTTGTATATGTACAATGACATTAAAGTTGAATTGAATTGAATTGAATTGTTCTTCGCATCTCTGGTCTGTGTCCACTCATCCGCCAATCACCCCACTCCCGCTCATCTGTATCCATCTATTACTTAAAAATGGACACAAAATACTGGAGTAACTCAGTGGGACAGGCAGCATCTCTGGAGAGAAGTATGAATGACGTTTCGGGTCGAGACCCATCTTCAGAATGGTTAGAGATATAGACAATGAAGTAGAGAGATAAAGAACAATGAATACAAGATGTGCAAAAAAGTAACGATGATAAAGGAAACAGGCCATTGTTAGCTGTTTGTTGGGTGAAAACGAGAAGCGAATGCAACTTGGGTGGGGGAGGGATGGAGAGAGAGGGAATGCCGGGGCTACCTGAAGTGGGAGAAATCAATATTAATACCACCGGGGTGTAAATTGCCCAAGCAAAATATGAGATGCTGTTCCTCCAATTTACGTTTAGCCTCACTGACAATGGAGGAGACCAAGGACAGAAAGGTTAATGTGGGAATTGGAAGGAGAATTAAAGTGTTTGGCAACCGGTTGATCAGGTTGGTTCAGACGGGCTGAGCCAAGGTGTTCCGCGAAATGATCTCCCAGTCTGCGTTTGGTCTTGCCGATGTCTAAGAGTCCACATCCTGAACAACGGATACAGTGGTTGAGGATGGAGGGGGTGCAAGTGAGGCTTTGTCCAACCCTCACCTCCCTCCCAGTTTCCTTCCTCAACTAGGATGATGTTGAGGACTGATGAAGAGTCCCGACCCGAAACCTCACCTATCCATGTACTTGCATTAAACATTATACCTATTATCCTGACAATGATCCTGGCTTCTCTCCACTGGCTCCCTGTGCAGTTCAGAATAAATTTCAGAAGGCTTTCGACAAAGTCCCACACAAGAGACTAGTATACAAACTTAAAGCACACGGTATTGGCGGTTCAGTATTGATGTGGATAGAGAACTGGCTGGCAGACAGGAAGCAAAGAGTAGGAGTGAACGGGTCCTTTTCTGGATGGCAGGCAGTGACTAGTGGGGTGCCGCAAGGCTCAGTGCTGGGACCCCAGCTACTTACAATATATATTAATGATTTGGACGAGGGAATTAAATGCAACATCTCGAAGTTTGCGGATGACACGAAGCTGGGGGGCAGTGTTAGCTGTGAGGAGGATGCTAGGAGGTTGCAAGGTGACTTGGATAGACTGGGTGAGTTGGCAAATGCATGGCAGATGCAGTATAATGTTGATAAATGTGAGGTTATCCACTTTGGTGGCAAAAACAGGAAAGTAGACAATTATTTGAATGGTAACCAATTAGGAAAAGGGGAGATGCAACGAGACCTGGGTGTCATGGTACACCAGTCATTGAAAGTAGGCATAGGATCGGGGTTATGGAGAGAAGGCAGGTGCAGGATACTGAGTTGGATGATCAGCCATGATCATATTGAATGGCGGTGCAGGCTCGAAGGGCCGAATGGCCTACTCCTGCACCTATTTTCTATGTTTCTATGTAATTTCAAGACCCTCATCTATGTCTACAAAGCCCTCAATGGGCTTGCTCCCACTTACATTAAAAGTCTTCTCACCCACCACTCCACCTCGTTCCTCAGATCGGCCGACTTGGGGTTGCTGAATATCCCGCGGTCTAGGCATTAGTTCAGGGGCGACAGCGCCTTTGCGGTTGCAGCTCCTAGACTGTGGAACAGCACCCCTCTTCCCATCAGAACTGCCCCCTCCATCGACTCCTTTAAGTCTAGACTAAAAACTTATCTGTACTCCCAAGCCTTTCCTGACGTACTCTGAGCGAGGGCCTTATGTATATATGTATGTAGTTTGTTTGTTTATACTATTCTTACAACAAATGTAAAGCACTGGCTAAGAGGGTTGTTTTTTAAATGTGCTATATAAATATGACGACTTGATGTGCTATATAAATATGACTTGACCTGTACACTGTGGAATGCTCAATTGTAATCATGTTTAGTTTTTCCACTGACTATAGCACGCCACAAAATCCATAGGGTGGCGGGCATGTGGAACGAGCTGCCGGAGGAGGTATAGGGTGGCAGATACAATCACAATCTTTAAAACGTGTTTGGACAGGTTCATAAGTCACAGCAGCAGAATTCCACCGACCGGGCAGTCAGCGATGGCAGCCTCGCCAATGGACTGTCTGCCTTCGCGTCTTTTTTGTTATTTTTAGTGTGTTTTAAAAGTCAATTTGTGTTAAATGTTCTCTGGTTTGTTTTATGTGGGCGATGGGGGAGGGGGTCGGGGAATTTATTTTTCCAATCTCTTACCATGCCGGTGATGCGATTGTTTTCCGGATCGTATCCCCGGTCGCTCTGCGGCCTAACATCATGGAGCTGGCGGCCTTGCTCGAGACTGACTTGGAGCCCCGCCGCGGGGCTGTGGACGTACCATTGGAGCTTGCAATCTCTTGTCAATTTGGGAAAAGGGTAAGTACAACGGGATCTGGGGGGGGTCCTTGTTCATCAGTCAATGAAAGTAAGCAGGGGGTACACAAAAGGCTAGAGAAACTCAGCGGGTGCAGCAGCATCTAAGGAGCGAAGGAGATAGGCGACGTTTCGGGTCACCCCGGAACACTGCCCTCTCCCCATTCCCCCACTCGCACCCTGCAACACTGCCCTCTCTCCCCATTCCTCCACTCGCATCCCGCAACACTGCCCTCTCTCCCCATTCCCCCACTCGCAAACAGGGCAGAGTCCCCCTGGTCCTCACCTTTCACCCCACCAGCCGTCAAATACAACACATAGTCCTCCGCCAGTTTCGCCACCTCCAACGTGACCCATCCACTTGCCACATCTTCCCATCTCCCCCCGTCTGCCTTCCGCAAAGACCGCTCCCTCCGCAACTCCCTTGTCAATTCTTCCCTTCCCTCCCGCTCTACCCCTTCCCCGGGCACTTTCCCTTGCAACCACAAGAAATGCTACACTTGTCCCTTGACCTCCCCCCTCCACAGGGACCCAAGCTCCTTCCACGGTCCGACAGAGTGCAAGAAGACCGCAAGTTGGATGATCTATATCGGTGAGACCAAGCGGAGGCTTGGCGATCGTTTCGCTGAACACCTCCGCTCAGTCCGCAATAACCAAGCTCCTCCTGGTGGCTCTTCAACTCCCCCTCCCATTCTGTATCCGACCTCTCTCTCTGGGCCTCCTCTCTGTCTCTCTCTCTCTCCCTTCCCACCTCTCTCCTCTCTGGCTTCTCTCTCTCTCTCTCTCTCTCTCTCTCTCTCTCTCTCTCTCTCTCTCTCTCTCTCTCCCCCCCCCCCCCCCCCCTCCCCTAGTTGCACTAACTTATCATTTTCACACCACAAACAGCTTACAATGACCAGTCTGAAGAAGGGGCTCAACAGGGTAGTATTTTGATGCTTCAGGCTGCAGCAACCCAGGAGAACTGTGTTCCAGACGCTTCTTAGTTTGTTCTTCTGCACATCGACTGGGATGCGTCGAAATCGCCCGTTCACACGCAGCCGCCAGAGCAACAGTGTACACACTGACCAATGCAATATCCAGTGCAGAACAGTGCAAGGTTGTGTTGGAGAAAGCCCAGGGCAGCACGGACGAGAGGGGCCAAAGGGCCTGTCTCCGGGTAGGGCGACCACCGACACTGTCCGTGTGGAGTTTGCACGCTCCCCGTTGTGGACCAGATGTGGGTCGCGGCAAGGGAGGCGAGCTCAGCCTTCCTCCCGCGCATCCTAGCCCCGACAGGCCGAGTGCTGCCAACTTCCTCCCCAGGGGAAAAACACAGAAGAAACCTCTTCCAACCCCCACGAATTCCTCATGGAATGCCATGCCTTTGAAATCAAGCTATCACTCGTGCATGATCTGTTAGCATTATTTTTTTTTAATATATAGAGGAAAGCTCATCAAATTCAAATTTATTGTCACATGTACCAATTAAGGTACCGTGATATGAGTTACCATACAGCCATAGTAAATAAATGCAACAAGACACACAGCCACATAAAATAAAATTTCACATAAACATACACCACAGAGGAATCCACATTCCCCATTGTGATGGAAGGTAATAAAGTTCAATCATCTTCCTCGTTTGTTCACCCATGGTCGGGGCTGTTGAACCCTCCGCAGTCGCCGCTGCCGACGGTCCGATGTCCGAAGCCCTCGCGTTGGGATGATGGAAACTCCAGCGTCGGGGCAGATTGGAACACTCCGCAGCATGGAGCTCTCGAGTCGGCCTCCTCTTACCGGAGACTGCTTCACGGTGTTAAGTCCACAGGCCCCGCAGTTGGAGCTTGTCACAGGTGATGCTCGGCAAAGGATCACAGGCTCCGCGATGTTAAAGTCTGCGTGCACGCGGCTTGAAGCTCCGGGCCGGTCTTCAGGAAATGCCGCACCACTCCACGTTGTTACGCCACAGGGGGGACGGAGATACGACACGGAGAAAAATCACATCTCCGTCGAGGTAAGTGACTGAAAAAAAGTTTCCCCCAATTCCCCCCTCCCCCACCCCCCACATAAAACAAACCAAGAAACACTAAAACATACTTTAAAAACATACTTAAAATAATACAAACAGTAGAAGGGACAGACAGACTGTTGGTGAGGCAGCCAGTGCTGGTGGTGCTACCCAGTTGACACTGATTATTTGCGGGGCCTATCTGCATTTTTTTTTTGCTTAAAAAAATACATTTCTTTCATTGGAATACAAATTGGCTCCAGCGGGTTAACGGACAAAAGCCATTGTTTACCATGGCCAGAGTCTTGCGGACGTCCAAGGGCGGAGAGCGAGATCGCACCATTCGGAGTTGAGGGGGAACGGCCGGGGGACAAGAAGCGGTGACTCTGGATTAATCCTGATGCCTTTCGCCAGCGAGAAGACAGAGGAATGATGGAGAGATGGCCCATGAGAGAGGGGGGAGGGGGGGCTGTCGATGACTGGTCGGCTCAGACCTTGCATCCTATCCCAAGAATGGACACCACATTCTCGACAGGGCCAAGGAGGGCTTATATTGGGAACACTTCTCCATCCGTTTCCCACCACGGATGGCTGACCTGCTGAGTTCTACCGGCACTATGGAGGGGAATGGACAGGCGACGTGTCGGGTCTGGAACCTTATTTGAACTTATTTGGAGTCGGGGAGGAGGGAAGCTGGAAAAAACGGAAGGGGTCGGTACAGACTCCAGGACTTGATTAGGAGGGGAGGAGGGGGGAGTGTCTTCTTAATTTGGATAATTCAATGTTCATGCCATTGGGCTGTAAGCTATGAGGTGCTGTTCCTCCAGTTTGCATGTCACCTCACTCTGGCAATGGAGGAGGCCAAGGACAGAAAGATCAGTGTGAGAGTGGGAAGGGGAGTTAAAATGCTCGGCAACCGGGAGATTCAGCAGGCTTTGGCGGACTGAGCGCAAGTGTAGGGTGAAATGCATGCCTAGTCTAGATACAGGAACAGCAGATGATGGTTTATAAAAAGTCACAATCTCCTAGAGTAACTTGCACCTCTAGAGAGGATGGACAGGCAACATTCTAGGTCAGGACCCTTCTTCAGACTGCTTGGTTTGGGTGGGTGGAGAAAGTTGGAAAGGAGAGGTGGGAGTGGTCGCCTTAGATTCTCTTCCCTCTACAGATGCGGCCTGACCCACTGAGTTCCTCCACCGCTTTAGTAGGAATGGACAGATGATGTTTTGAGTCAGGACCTTCTTCAGACTGATTGGAGAGGGTGGGGGAGTAAGCTGGTAAAGAAAGATGGGGGCTGGGCAAAGCCTGGCAAGAGATAGGTGGACACAAAATGCTGGAGTAACTCAGTGGGACAGGCAGCATCTATAAACAGAAGAAGTGGATGATGTTTCAGGTTGAGACCCATCTTCAGCAGTGATAGGTGGATATAGGTGAGAGAGACACAAGAAACTGCAGATGCTGGAATCTTGCATAGAACACAATTTAGTTAGATGCACAGAATCTCTTGCCCAGAGTGGGGGAATCGAGGACCAGAGGACATGGGTTCAAGGTGAAGATTTAATAGGAATCTGAGGGGTAACTTTTTCACACAAAGGGTGGTGGGTGCATGGAACAAGCTGCCAGAGGAAGTAGTTGAGGCCGGGGCTATCCCAATGTTGAAGAAACAGTTAGACACGTACATGGATAGGACAGGTTTGGAGGGATATGGGCCAAACGCAGGCAGGTGGGACGAGTGTAGCCGGGACATGTTGGTCGGTGTGGGCAAGTTGGGCCGAAGGGCCTGTTTCCACACTGTATCACACTGAGGCTCTCACACACGAACTGCTGCAGTAACTCGGCCGGTCAGGCAGCATCTGTAGAGAACATGGATAGGTAACGTTTCACAGAGTGCTGGAATAACTCAGCGGGTCAGGCAGCATCTGTGGAGAACAAGGAGAGGTGACATTTCGGGTCGGGACCATTCTTAAGACTAACACTATGTTTACAGATGAGGGTGTGATTGGCAGATGAGTGGAGTAAGTGACAGGGAAGAGAGAAAATAAGGAGATAAAAGGGTGTGAGAAGGAGAGAGGAATGTATATGAACAGCATTAAGGGACATTGGTCAGGTAGCATTTGGAGTGTTGCATACAGTTCTGGTCACTCCATTACAGGACTGATGTGGAGGCTTTGGGGAAGGTGCAGAAAAGGTTAACCTGAATGGATTAAAAACAAGGAACTGCATATACTTGTTTACAAAAAAGGACAAAAAGTGCTGGAGTAACTCAAGGAACAGGCAGCATCTCATGAGAGAAGGAATAGGTGACGTTTCGGGTCGAGACTGAACAAGGGTCACACCCTGAAACCCTTCCAGCATTTTGTTTCTACCTAAACAGAGCCTATACACGTTGCGGTGTGCCAGCAGGCTGGAGGAGCGGGCAAAGGCCTTGCCACAGAGCGGGCAGGTGAAGGGCCACTGGCCGATGTGGACTCAGCGGTGCTCCAAAAGGTGGTCAAGGCAGGTGAAGCCCTTACAACGGGCAGGGGAAGGGACGCTCACTGCTGTGGGTATGCCGGTGCTGCCACAGACTGGACATGCTGGTGAAACACTTGCCACATTCAGCTCACCAAGGGTCTCTCTCTGGTGCGTATCCGCTGGTGCTCCCGCAGTCCCTGTGCTCTCTTGAAACGCTTGCCGCAGTGGGAGTAGCTGCTCACGGGCGTGAATCCATTGCAAAGTGCTCTCCACAGACCAGGCTGGGGATGGGATGGTCGCCAGCGTGCACCCGCTGGTGGGACAGATAGGTGGAGCGTGTGAAGGCCTTGCCGCACTGCGCGCAGGTGAAGGGGCGCTCGCCGGTGTGGGTACGCTGGTGCAGCTGCAGGTTGCTGGATTGGGTGAAGCCCTTGCCACAGTCGCTGCAGGTGTAGGGCCGTTCCCCGGTGTGCAGGCGCCTGTGCACATTCAGTTCCGATGACGACTTGAAACCTTTGCTGCAATCGCTGCAGGTGTAGGGCCGCTCCCCGGTGTGCAGGAGCATATGGACCTTCAGGGGCGTGGACGACTTGAAGCCTTGGCCGCAGTCGGAACAGGTGAAGGGCCGCTCTCCGGTGTGCAGGCGCCTATGGATCTTCAGGTGCGATAACAACTTGAAGCCTTTGCCGCAGTCGGAGCAGGTGAAGGGCCGCTCCCCGGTGTGCACGCGCCTGTGCACCTTCAGGTTCGAGGATGACTTGAAGTCTTTGCCGCAGTCGGAGCAGGTGAAGGGTCGCTCCCCGGTGTGCAGGCGCCTATGAATCTTCAGGTCCGTGGACGACTTGAAGCCTTGTCCGCAGTCGCTGCAGGTGTAGGGTCGCTCCCCGGTGTGCACGCGCCTGTGCGCATTCAGGTCTGTGGACGTCTTGAGGCCTTTGCCGCAGTCGCTGCAGGTGTAGGGCCGCTCCCCGGTGTGCAGGCGCCTGTGCCGTTTCAGTTCCATGGACGACTTGAAGCCTTTGCCGCAGTCACTGCAGGTGTAGGGCCGCTCCCCGGTGTGCAGGCGCCTGTGCACATTCAGTTCCGAGGATGACTTGTAGCCTTTGCCGCAGTCGGTGCAGGTGAAGGGCCGCTCACTGCTGTGCACCCGCTGGTGGCTCTTCAGCTCATACTTCGACTTGAAGCTCTTGCCGCAGTCGGAGCAGGCATGGGGCTTCTCGCCCGTGTGCACCCGCCGGTGAATCTTCAACTCACCTGCCCTCTTGAAGTCCTTGCCACAGTTGGAGCAGCCGAAGGGCCTGTGGATGGGATGGTCACCGGCGTGCATCCGCTGGTGCTCCAGCAGATAGGTGGAGCGGGTATAGCCCTTGCCGCACAGGGCGCAGGTGTACGGGCGCTCGTCGGTGTGGGTGCGCTGGTGCTCCATCAGAATTTTGGAGCAGGTGAAGCCCTTGCCGCAGACGCTGCAGGTGTAGGGCCGCTCCCCGGTATGCAGGCGCATGTGCTTCAACAGGTCCGGTGACGACATGAAGCCTTTGCCGCAGTCAGAGCAGGTGAAGGGCCGCTCACTGCTGTGCACCCGCCGGTGCTGCTGTAGCCCTGACCAACCGGCATAGCTCTTGCCACAGGTGGAGCAGCCATAGGGCTTCTCGCCCGTGTGCACCCGCTGGTGGATCTTAAGGGCCTGCGCCGTCTTGAAGCTCTTGCCGCAGTCGGAGCAGTTGAAGGGGCGTTCTCCCGTGTGCACCCACCGGTGGGTCCTCAGGGCCTGCACTGACTTGAAACTCTTGTCGCACTCCGAGCAGTCGAACGGGCGTTCTCCCGTGTGCACCCGCCGGTGGGTCTCCAGCTGGAACGGGTGCTGCCAGGCCTTGCCACACACGTCGCACTCATAACGCTTCTCCTTGTTGTGCCCCGTCATGTGGTCATTCACCAAAGCTCAGCCACTTGAAGCTCAGCCCTACACAGAGCAGATGGGAGTGGTTCACCGGCACCCTAGCTGCCCTCAATGGCCGCTCGCATCCCCGTCTCTCCGTCCACAGCAACGGCTCCAAACCCTGTAGGAGGGGAACACAGAAGGTCAACAAACTGGCAAACAGGACATTACTAACGTGTGAACATTACTAGTGCTTGAAGGGAGAGGGGGGGAAGGGCAGGGGTGCGAGGGTGGGGGAAATGGGGATGGGTTAAGGGGGAGTGAGGGGGTAGAAGAGGGGGAAGGGGGGGCAAAGGAGCAGAGAGGTAGTGAGGAAGCAAGTGGAGGGGCTTGGGGGATGAGGATGGTGGAAGTGAGGGGGAGGAGGGGGGTTGGCAGACAAGTGGGAGAAGGGGGGGCCACAACGACCTGAGGCACTGAGCTGCCCACCAACACGTCCTCCAGCCAGCCGCCTGCGCCGTGACGTCTGCCACATGTATGGCGCGCACGACCGGCGCCCTGACGTCACCCCCATTGCGAGGGGGACTGCCGGCACCGCCCCGCCGGTGGTAGGCGCTGAGCCACGTGGGGGGGGGGGGGGGGAGGCATGCACCATGGAAGGAAGGTCACAGAGTGCTGGAGTAACTCAGTGGGTCGGGCAGCGTCTGTGAAGAACGTGGATAGGTGACGTTTCACAGAAACAGAGACAACAGGTACAGGAGTAGGCCATTCGGCCCTACGAGTCAGAACCGCCATTCAATATGATCATGGCTGATCATCCACAGTCAGTACCCTGTTCCTGCTTTCTCCCCATATCCCTTCAGTTAGCCCTAAGAGCTAAATCTAACTCTCTCTTGAAAACATCCAGTGAATTGGACTCCACTGCCTTCTGTGGAAGAGAATTCCACAGATTCACAACTCACTGGGTGAGTTTTTCCCCATCTCAGTCCTAAATGACCTACACCTTATTCTTAAATTGTGACCCCTGGTTCTGGACTTCCCCAACATCAGGAGCACGTTTCCTGCATCTACCCTGCCCAATCCTTTAATAATTGTATATGTTTCCATAAGATCTCCTCTGATCCTTCTAAATTCCAGTGAATACAAGCTCAGACGACCCATTCTTTCATCATATGTCAGTCCCGAAATCCCGGAAATTAACCTTGTGAACCTACGCTGCATGCTCCCAATAGCAAGAATGTCCTTCCTCAAATTAGAACAAAACTGCACACAATACTCCAGGTTTGGTCTTGATGATATTGGCCAGATACATATGTCATAAAATGGAGGATATTTGCATTTGCAAAGCCTGCTCTTTCTGTGAAAAGCTGCAGGGCCATGTCTCATGGTTCAAGGGTGTCTGGACCATGGAAGGAAGTTAAGTACATGGTGATGCCCAGAAGTCCTCCCTATTGATAATATGTATGAGGGCTTTGCAGGAAGAGCTGAGCAGGGTTGCAAATGCATGATTAGGTTTGATTATGTTGCAGAGTGTTTGTGCTGTTATCTTGTGATTGGTCAAAGTATGGATCCTTGTTCCAATTGTTTATACAAAAGATACTAGAGGAGCAAGATAGACCACTAGTGAAAAAGACATAGTTGGTCATGGGTAATTTCTTTCACTCCATTTTGGGAATCAAATATATGGGGCTTTTTAAAAATCGGCTTCTGTCATGGCATCCACATCTACAAGCATAGTGTGCTGTTCTGCTATAAAGTGCTCGAATCGCCAATGTAAGTGACTCGACCTGTCTTTCTTCCGGTTTCCCCACTAAAGATGAAAGGTAATAAAAAAATTATTGCTTTCTGTCGTGTAGCCTTCCCGATCCCTTCCTATAGCTCAGATCACAGAACCAGGGGTCGCCAGGAGAATTCTAACCACGGGCGCAGCGTGGACTTTCCATTGCGGAGTCTGGAATCGTTCACTGGAGAAGAGCTCCAACTGACGGTCTCCGGTAGGAAGCGGCCGATTTGGGACCTCTAAGCTGTGGGAGGCCCGAATCGGCTTGTGTTTAAACAGTTTTGAAATGGTGTTTAAAATACAGGATAAATTGTGTTCCCAAATAATTGGGAACAACGACATGCCACGAGGAGCACACATGAAAGCCTTAATTTCATTCCCAATGTATAATGACTGTAACATATACAATTCTATTCTTATGATCCTGACAATGTATTATATTATATAAGACATAATTTTTCGGTACATGAGCAAGTTATTAGAAAGTTTTCTTTTATAGATCTAGACTTACCACAATAATAAAGGTAGACTAAAATGCTGGAGAATTTCTCCAGCATTTTTGTCTACCTTTGATTTTCCAGCATCTGCAGTTCCTTCGTAAACAATAATAAAGGTATCCATTTTTACACTGCAGTATATTTTTGGTTTTGTTCTTGTTGTAAGGCATGCATGGTATTGTAAGCTCTTCTACATTTAAGATAAATTGACCTATTACAGGAAAAATGCATCTTCAATATACATGTCTCCCCCCACCCCTGAAAACAATTGCATTTAAGTGACATATCATCCATTCTGCAGGTATGTAGTTATAATCAATTTAAGTTAATTCTATATGATATTTTACTGTAATTTCAGATGTCGACAGAGGGTCCAGAATACTCGTCGACATGATCTCCTATACCAAACTACGGAGTACTTGTCAAAGAACTGCCGTCTTTGTTCTGAACACCTTGTATATCTCACACATAAAGCAATGTAAATAAATTATGTAAATCTTACCATGAATGACAGAAATAAAAAGTGTTATCCTTGTTTATGAATTTTGATGTAGAATTATTTAAAATTGACTGGATTGATGCAATATACTGCAACCCCACAAATGTGTAGTTATGAGATAATCACATTTAAAAACTCACTCAGTAGCTTGAGTGGCTGCCGGGACCGGACAGCGGAACTGCAGCTTTACCCGAGGCGACCTGGGAACTGCAACTAGTCCCGGAGGGTCCTGGCCCCTAATCCTGGACTAAACCAAACCCTTGATCCCTGGCCCCTATGCTGACCCCTGGCCCCTATGCCGACCCCTGGACTAAACCAAATCTTCTCGATCCTGTCCAGCCAGCTTTTTTTCAAAATTTAGCAACTCAAATGGTGGTAGGTCTTCATTGCCGGGAAATACGGTAACTTATTTCCCTCAAATATATGTTAGATTTTCCTCAAATATATGTTAAATTAAAAACTAAACTATAGTAGCAATGGAGTCCGAAGAAGGGTCTCGACCCGAAACGTCGCCTATCTCTTTCGCTCCTTAGATGTCCAGCCTTTTGTGTACCCTTGATTCTCCAGCATCTGCAGTTCCTTCTTTAACACTATGGTAGCAATGCACAGTATTCATGTCTAAAGCTCACACTTCTGCATCAATGTAGGTATGTGTACACTAAATTTCATTGCACTAATATAGAATGAAAAAATATCTTGGCATGTGTTCAATGATGTTGAATGAAAGAAAGAAAAAAAGGTTCAACAAATTTAGAGATCACAAGAAACTTGAGAAATATATATAACCATATAACAATTACAGCACGGAAACAGGCCCTCTCGGCCCTTCCAGTCCGTGCTGATCATTTGTTTTCCCCTAGTCGTGCACTCAGACCATACCCCTCCATTCCCTTCCCGTCCATATACCTATTCACTTTACTTTTAAATGTTAAAATCGATCCTGCCTCCACCACTTCTGCTGGAAGCTCATTCCACACAGCCAACACCCTCTGAGTAAAGAAGTTCCCCCTCACGTTACCCCTAAACTTCCGTCCCTTAATTCGCATGTCATGCCCTCTTGTTTGAATCTTCCCTACCCTTAATGGGAAAAGCTTATCCACGTCAACTCTGTCTATCCCTTTCATCATTTTAAAGACCTCAATCAAGTCCCCCCTTAACCTTCTGCGCTCCAAAGAAGGTTAAGGGAAGACCTAACTTGTTCAACCTTTCTCTGTAACATAGTTGCTGGATCCCAGGCAACATTCTAGTAAATCTCCTCTGTACTCTCTCTATTTTGTTGACATCCTTCCTATAATTAGGCGACCAAAATTGTACACCATACTCCAGAATTGGTCTCACCAATGCCTTGTACAATTTTAACATTACTTCCCTGCTCCTATATTCAATGCTCTGATTTATAAAGGCTTTCTTTACCACCCCATCTACATGCGATTCCACCTTCAGGGAACTATGCACAGTTATTCCTAGATCTCTCTGTTCCGCAACATTCCGCAATTCCCTACCATTTACCATGTTCGTCCTATTTTGATTTGTCCTGCCAAGATATAGCACTTCACACTTATCAGCATTAAACTCCATCTGTCATTTTTCAGCCCACTTTTCCATATGGCCCAAATCTCTCTGTAGACTTTGAAAATCTACTTCATTATCTATAACACCACCTATCTTAGTATCATCTGCAAACTTACTTATCCAATTTTCCACCCCATCATCCAGATCATTGATGTACATGACAAACAACAGTGGACCCAACACAGATCCCTGAGGCACCCCACTGGTCACCGGCTTCCAACCTGACAAACTGCCATCCACCATTACTCTCTGACATCTCCCCTTCAGCCACTGTTGAATCCATCTTGCTACTCCGCCATTAACACCCAAAGATTGAACCTTCTTAACCAACCTTCCATGGGGAACTTTGTCAAAGGCCTTACTGAAATCCATATAGACAACATCCACAGCTTTACCCTCATCATATTCCCTAGTAACCGCTTCAAAAAATTCAAGAAGGTTTGTCAAACATGACCTTCCAGGCACAAATCCATGTTGGCTGTTCCTGTTCAGACCCTGTTTATCTAGATGCTTATATATATTATCTCTAAGTATCCTTTCCATTAATTTACCCACCACTGACGTCAAACTAACAGGTCTATAATTGCTAGGTTTATTCTTTGAACCCTTTTTAAACAATGGAACAACATGCGCAGTACGCCAATCCTCCGGCACTATTCCCGCTTTAATGACATTTGAAATATTTCTGTCATAGCTCCTGCTATTTCTACACTAACTTCCCTCAATGTCCTAGGGAATATCCTGTCAGGACCTGGAGACTTATCCACTTTAATATTTTTCAAAAGTGTCAGTACTTCCTCCTCTTTGAATCTCATAGTTTCCATAGCTACTCTACTCTTTCCCCTTAACTCACCGAGTTTCAATATCCTTCTCCTTGGTGAATACCGAAGAAAAGAAAATTGTTCAATATCTCCCCCATCTCTTTTGGCTCTGCAGATAGCTGTCCATTCTGTCTCTCTAATGGTCCAATTTTATCCCTCGTTATCCTTTTGCTATTAATATAGCTGTAGAAACCATTTGGATTTACCTTCACCATTCTTGCCAAGGCAACCTCATATCTTCTTTTAGCCTTCCGAATTTCTTTCTTAAGATTCTTTTTACATTCTTTATACTCCTCTAGAACCTCATTTACTCCATACCTCCTATAATTATTGTAGATATCTCTCTTTTTTCGAAACAAGTGTCCAATTTCCCTTGAAAACCATGGCTCTTTCCAATTTTTACTATTTCCTTTCACCCTAACAGGGACATAAAGATTCCGTACTCTTACAATTTCCCCTTTAAATGTCCTCCATTTCTCTTCTACATCCTTCCCATAAAACAGAGTGTCCCAATTCACTCCTTTTAAATCCTTATGCACTCCCTCAAAGTTAGCCTTTCTCCAATCAAAAATCTCCACCCTAGGTCCAGTTGTGACTCTCTCCATAATTATATTGAAACTATTGGTATTGTGATTACTGGTCCCGAAGTGCTCACCAACGCATACCTCCGTCACCTGACCTGCCTCATTTCCTAACAGGAGGTCCAGCACTGCCCCTTCTCTGGTCGATACCTCTATGTACTGCTGCAAAAAACTATCCTGCACACATTTTACAAACTCCAAACCATCCAGCCCATTTACAGAATGTGTTTCCCAGTCTATTTTTGGAAAATTGAAATCTCCCACAATCACTACCTTGTGCTTACTACTAATATCTGCTATCTCCTTACATATTTGCTCTTCCAATTCTCGCAATAACACTTATACCTAAAATAGACAAAGATCTGGATGACCCAGGATCATATAGAACTATAGCTCTTTTAAACACTGATCAAAAGATACTAACCAAAATATTAGCACAAAGATTAAGACCAGTTATCAATAAATTAATTCACCCGGATCAAACAGGATTTATACCAAAACGATATTCCTCATATAACCTGAGTCGATTATTCAATATTACATATTCAAAAAGAGGTATTAATAAAGACCTAGTAATTATGTCGTTAGATGCGGAGAAAGCCTTTGACCAGGTGGAATGGTCTTACTTGTTTTCGGTCATGGAAACCTTTAAGTTGGGAGAGAAGTTTATTACATGGGTTAAATTATTATACACTAATCCAACAGCCAGAATACTAACAAATCAAATGCTATCAACTAAATTTAATTTATTCCGAGGCTGCAGACAAGGTTGTCCCTTATCCCCGCTATTGTTTGCACTTGCAATTGAACCATTAGCTCAACGCGTGAGATTACATCCTGAAATATATGGGTATGAAACCAGAGATACTGAAAATAAAATCTCCTTATATGCAGATGATGTATTACTTTATATTACAAAGCCGGAAATTAGTATTCCAAATTTATTAAATTTAATAACTGAATTTGGCTTATTTTCAGGATATAGTATTAATTGGAATTAAAGTGAACTTATGTCAATAATGGTAAATAACTTGCATACATTACAACAATTTCCTTTTAAGATAGCAAACGAAAAAATCAAATATCTTGGAATTTATGTAACAAAAAGATTTGATTCTTTATTTAAATCTAATTTTACACTCTTATTGAATAAATTAAATAAGAATATTTTATATTGGAAAACATTACCTATTTCAATGCTAGGTATTGAATGATTTTTCTCCCGCAATTACTATATCTCTTCCAATTGATTCCGATATATCTTCCTAAAAATTTTTTTAAGAAGGTTGATTCTATAGTCACCAACTTTATCTGGGATTATAAGAGCCATAGAATAAATAAAAAACATTTATGTAAATCAAAAATAAATGGAGGTCTAGCACTGCCAAACTTTATGTTTTATTACAGGACAGTTAATATAAAAATATGAATTTTTGGTTAGTAGAGGCAGATAAACAACCAATCAGGTTAAAAATGGAAAAAGAAGATTGTTCGCCTTTTGAAATTAGCTCGATTTTATTCGCCAATATTAAACTAGGTAAGAAAACCTATAGAGAAAACCCTATAATAGAAAGTGGGATACGTATCTAGAAACAAATAAAGAAAAAAATAAAATTGGAATGTATACCACTAGCCCTTACCATTGTAAATAATGTTACATTTAAACCCTCAATGATGGACAAAGGTTTTTTAGAATGGAAAAACTATGGAATTATTAAGATGGACGATCTCTACAGGGAAAACTCCTTCCTTTCATTTCAAGAATTACAACAAATTTATGGATTACATTCAAAAGATTACTTTAGATATTTACAAATTAGAGACTATGTAAAAGCAAACACACAGGAAATTAGAAATAGAAAGACAAACATTTTAGATGAATGTCTAAATAAACACCCGAACACAGAAAAATTGATATCATATATTTATAACATTTTATTGGAAAACGATGTCCCAATGACAGAAATATATAGGCAATCATGGGAAAACGAATTAGGTCAAATAATCAGACCAGAAGTATGGGATGAAAGTTTACAACATATACACCACTGTTCGTTAAATGCTAAACACTCTCTTATACAATTTAAAATATTACATAGATTACATTATTCAAAATCCAAATTACATAGTATTTTTTCAAATGTATCTGCCATATGTGATAAATGTCAGCACTTAGAAGCTAATTTAACGCACTCATTTACAAATTGTATAAAAATCACTAAATTTTGGACAGAAATATTTAAGATAATTTCTAAAGTTGTTAATACGAATCTGATTCCTGACTCAAAACTAATAATATTGGGAATATTAGAAACAGATCAATTAATAACAACGAATCAAAGAATTTTTATTGATTACAGTATTGAAATTATTAATATTGTATTAATATTGTATCAGTATTAATATTGAAATTCTGGAAAGGTCCTACATCCCCCACAACCAAAATGTGGATTACAGGAATGTCGGAGACACTTCATCTGGAAAGATTAAGGCTTGTCCTACTGGACAAGTTGGATCTTTTCAGAGGGATATGCTCTCCATTTATTGAATATTTAAAGGGTCAAAATATTTAAAGGGTCAAAATGGCTCGGTGCGAGAGCCTGGCTGAAGGAATAGATGAAGAATTATACATAACAAACCATGGATATATCTCCAACGATGGATAACCTGTTTAACACTCCACTCATCTTTTTGATTTTCTATTTTTACTTTATTTCTCTCTATTTTTTCCTATCTGCGTTAAAAACTAAAAAATGTATAGAAGTACAAACAAGACATAATTGTTAATATTAATAATATTAAGAATGTATGTGACAAGTATATTCTTCTTTTAATATGTACTTACTTCTAATAAAAATATTTAACAAAAGAAAATCAATGTTGACATCCTTTAAGACATCAACCATGTACAGAAATTTCAACAAAAACTTCAAGAACAATGGCTTCAACAAATCCCACCATCTGTCGATGAACACTGGAATCTATTGAAAAACGCTATCATCGCCAACAATTTGGTTGAAGTAAAAAACCCATCAGGATTGGTTTGACAATGATGACAGAAAAATCCAACAACATCGATTAAAAGAGAAATCTTTCATCACCGTACAAAATGACCAACAGTCGGATTACTATCTAAATGGCATGAAGGTGGGAAAAGGCGAAGTACAACGGGATCTGTGGGTCCTTGTTCATCAGTCTATGAAAGTAAGCATGCAGATACAGCAGGCAGTAAAGAAAGCGAATGGCATGTTGGCTTTTATACCAAGAGGAGTTGCGTATAGCAGCAAAGAGGTCCTTCTGCAGTTGTGCAAGAGCTCTAGTGAGACCACACCTGGAGTATTGTGTGCAGTTTTGGGCCCCTAATTTGAGGAAGGACATTCTTGCTATCGAGGGAGTGCAGCATAGGTTTACAAGGTTAATTCCCGGGATGGCGGGATTGTCATATTCTAAGAGAATAGAGCGGCTGGGCTTGTATACTTTGGAATTTAGAAGGATGAGAGGGGATCCTATTGAAATATAAGATCATTAAGGGTTAGGACACGCTAGACGCAGGAAACATGTTCCCGATGTTGGGGGTCCAGAACCAAGGGCCACAGTTTAAGAATAAGGGGCAAGCCATTTAGAAGAGAGACGAGGAAACACTTTTTCTCACAGAGAGTTGTGGGTCTGTGGAATTCTCTGCCTCAGAGGGCGGTGGACGTCGGTTTTCTGAATATTTTCAAGAGTTAGCTAGATAGGGCTCTTAAGGATAGCGGAGTCAGGGGCTATGGGGAGAAAGCAGGAACGGGGTACTGATTGGGGATGATCAGCCGTGATCACATTGAATGGCGGTGTTGGCTCGAAGGGCCGAATGGCCTACTCCTGCACCCATTGTCTTTTGTCTATTGTCTACCAAAAGGAAGTGCTATAAGGAATGTACGGCTGCAGTCCAGCAGAGCACCCGAAACCTGAACAACCAATGGCGGAGGGAGAAAGCTCAGGAAATCCAACAACAAGCAGACGCCAACGACAGTCGAGGCTTTGTCAACGCCACCAAAGCCATTTTTGGTCCATCCACTCGCAGTCAAGTCCCTCTCAAATGCAAAGATGGGTCAATCATCCTGAAGAGCAATGCTGACATCAATTCTAGATGGAGGGAGCACTTAGAAGATCTTCAAAATCAAACCGCCTCATTTGACAGGAATGTGATCAACAACATTCCAAAGCAGCTTGTTGACGACTCCCTAAGCAGATTACCATCACTTGAAGAAGTCAAGGAAGCCATCAAAACCTTGAAAAACAACAAGGCAGCTGGACTCGATGGAGTACCAGCCGAGGTCTACAAAATTGGAGGCAACCTACTCCATTACCAACTGCATCAACTTCTCATCAAGATCTGAATAAATGAAGACGTACCAAGAGACTTTAGAGACTCAACAATCATTACCATCTACAAAAGGAAAGGCGATCGATCTGACTGCGGAAACTATCATGGAATTTCCCTATCAGCAACAGCAGGAAAGTCCTCGCCCGCATCATGAACAACCGACTCAAGCCTTTAGCTAAGATCCTTCCAGAGACATAAGCCGGTTTTAGTCCATCACGTGGAACAGCCGACATGAACTTCACAATGCGTCAACTACTAGAAAAATGTTGTGAACAACTTCAACCATTGTACATGGCATTTATCAACCTCACTAATGCCTTCAACTCGGTATCAAGGGAACTCTTATGGGACTTCCTATCCACCTTTGGATGTCCTGAAAAGTACATTCAAATCCTGAGACTCCTGCACAATGACATGCTTGCCACAGTCATGGCCAGCAACAGCAACTGTGAGCCGTTTCAAGTCAGATCAGGAGTGAAACAGGGATGCGTGATTGCCCCAACATGGTTCACCATCTTCATTGCGACAACCATGCACATCATCCAGGACGACCTACCCCCAGGAATCGAATCAGAACAGATGGCAGACTTTTTAATCTTGCCCGTCTCAAGTCCAAAACTATGACATCTATGAGCTCCCTCATCGAGTTCCAATATGCAGACGACAACTGTGTTGCAGCTCTCTCAGAAAATTATCTGCAACAGATCCTGACTGCCTTCAATAATGCATACACGAAACTTGGACTTACCACCAACTCCAAGAAGACTCGGGTTGTCTACCAATCGTCACCAACTGAGACAAATCGTAAAGAACCATCAATTCAACTTGGTGAAACAACCCTGGAAAATGTGGATCACTTTCCGTATCTTGGAAGTCTCCTCTCCTCAAATGTAGACCTTGATGACCTTGATCCAACATTGTCTTAAGTGTGCTGGAACAGCTTTTGGACATCTTCCAACGAGTCTTTCAAAATCGTGATATCCGAACAGACACCAAAATGTTAGTGTACAAGGAAGTGGTGATTCCAACGCTCCTGTTTGCATCAGAAAACTGGACGCCATCTGAAAACACTTGAAAAGATCCATCAATTATGTCTTCGAAGCAGCTTAAATATCAGTTGGAAAGACAGAAGAACCAATGTCATTGTTCTGAATGAAGGAAAAACATCTAGCATCGAAGACTTCGTCATCAAGAACCAACTAAGATGGGTCGGTCATGTTGTTCAGATGGAAGACAAAGCAACCTTCTACTCCCAGCTTAAAGAAGGCAAACGGAAAAGAGGCGGACAAAAGGAGAGATTTAAAGATGCCTTAAAATCCAGCATGATGAAATGTGCATTCAACATCGACAATTGGGAAACCAATGCCAAGGACCGGAAACTCTGGTGAACCATCATCCAAGAAGGAACAGTGACCTTCAAAGCCAAGAGATGCGCAGAATTAGAAAAGAGAAGAAAACGGAAAGAGAGCAGCAACAACCACAGCCCGATCTGCCGTCTGGAATTACCTGTCCTGAATGTCGAAGAACTTTCAATGCCAGGATTGGACTCATAAGTCACCTGAGAGTCCATGAAAACAACAGAACGTAGACCATCATACTCGTCCTTGAGGGATAACCATATAACAATAACCATATAACAATTACAGAGGCCCACAGGAGCCGTTGGTGGAAGTGAAGGAGGGGGAGGAGCGACACCCGACCGGTAGGTTTAAAAATCTAGCGCGGGGCTTGTGTTTCCAGAGGCCCACAGGAGCCGTTGGTGGAAGTGAAGGAGGGGGAGGAGCGACACCCGACCGGTAGGTTTAAAATCTAGCGCGGGGCTTGTGTTTCCAGAGGCCCACAGGAGCCGTTGGTGGAAGTGAAGGAGGGGGAGGAGCGACACCCGACCGTAATTTGGGAGTAAGGTATGGCAGTAGAGATTGGCCCCGTGGTTTGTTCAGCCTGCAACATGTGGGAGATCAGGGAGATGGTCGGTGTCCCTGGTGACTACGTTTGCAGGAAGTGTGTCCAGCTGCAGCTCCTGGCAGACCGCATTGAACGATTGGAACTGCGGCTGGATTCATACTGGAGCATCCACGATGCGGAGAAAGTCGTGGATAGCACGTACAGTGAGTTGGTCACACCGCTGGCAAAAGGTAGGAGGACAAGAAGGGAACGGGTGGCCAATAGCCAGCAAAGCAGTAGGCAGGTAGTGCAGGAGTCCCCTGCGGTCATCTCCCTCCTAAACAGGTATACCATTTTGGATACTGTTGAGGGAGATGGCTCATCAGGGGAATGCAGCAGCAGCCAGGTTCATGGCACCATGGGTGGCTCTGCAGCACATGAGGGGGGAAAAAAGAGGGGAAGGGCAATAGTAATAGGGGATTCAATTGTCAGGGGAATAGATAGGCGTTTCTGCGGCCGCAAACGAGACTCCAGGATGGTATGTTGCCTCCCTGGTGCAAAGGTCAGGGATGTCACTGAACGGCTGCAGAACATTCTGGAGGGGGAGGGTGAACAGCCAGTTGTCGTGGTGCATGTTGGCACCAACGATATAGGTAAAAAAAGGGATGAGGTCCTACAAGGTGAATTTAGGGAGCTAGGAGATAAACTTAAAAGTAGGACCTCAAAGGTAGTAATCTCCGGATTACTACCAGTACCACGGGCCAGTCAGAGTAGAAATAGGAGGATAATGCAAATGAATACGTGGCTTGAAAAGTGGTGCAAGGGGGAGGGATTCAAATTTTTAGGGCACTGGGACCAGTTCTGGGGGAGGTGGGACCGGTACAAACAGGACGGTTTGCACTTGGAATGGAATGGAACCAATGTTCTTGGGGGAGTGTTTGCTAGTGCTGTCGGGGAGGATTTAAACTAATGTGGCAGGGGGATGGGTACAAGAGCAGAGAGGCAGGAGGGTGTAAAATGAGGGTAGAAGCATTAGGTAGCAAGGTGAAAGGTAAAAGTGGCAGGCAGACAAAACCAGGGCAAAAATCAAAAAGGGCCACTTTTCAGCAAAATTGTATAAGGGGTAAATGCGTTGTAAAGACAAGCCTGAAGGCTTTGTGTCTCAATGCAAGGAGTATTCGTAATAAGGTGGACGAGTTGAACGTGCAGATAGATATTAATGATTATGATATAGTTGGGATCACGGAGACATGGCTCCAGGGTGACGTAGGCTGGGAGCTGAACATCCAGGGATATTCAATATTCAGAAGGGATAGAGAGAAAGGAAAAGGAGGTGGGGTAGCGTTGCTGGTTAGAGAGGAGATTAAAGCAATGGAAAGGAAGGACATTAGCTTGGAGGATGTGGAATCGGTATGGGTAGAGCTACAAAACACTAAGGGGCAGAAAACGCTGGTGGGTGTTGTGTACAGGCCACCTAACAGTAGCAGAGAAGTTGGGGATGGTATCAAACAGGAAATTAGAAATGCGTGCGACAAAGGCAAAACAGTTATAATGGGTGACTTCAATCTACATATAGATTGGGTTAATCAAATTGGCAGGGGTGCTGAGGAAGAGGATTTTTTGGAATGTATGCGGGATAGTTATCTAAATCAACATGTAGAGGAACCAACGAGAGAGCAGGCTATTTTAGACTGGGTTTTGAGTAATGAGGAAGGGGTAATTAGCCGTCTTGTTGTACGTGCCCCCTTGGGCAAGAGTGACCATAATATGGTTGAGTTCTTCATTAGGATGGAGAGTGACATTGTTAATTCAGAAACAATGGTTCTGAACTTAAAGAAAGGTAACTTTGAGGGTATGAGACGTGAATTGGCCAAGATTGACTGGCAATTAATTCTAAAAGGGTTGACGGTGGATATACAATGGAAGACATTTAAAGATTGCATGGATGAACTACAAAAATTGTTCATCCCAGTTTGGCAAAAGAATAAATCGGGGAAGGTAGTGCATCCGTGGATAACAAGGGAAATCAGGGATAGTATCAAAGCAAAGGATGATGCGTACAAAGTAGCCAGAAAAAGCAGCATACCAGAGGACTGGGAGAAATTCAGAGACCAGCAGAGGAGGACAAAGGGCTTAATTAGGAAAGGAAAAATAGATTATGAAAGAAAACTGGCAGGGAACATAAAAACTGACTGCAAAAGTTTTTATAGATATGTGAAGAGAAAGAGGTTAGTTAAAACAAATGTAGGTCCCTTGCAGTCAGAAACAGGTGAGTTGATCATGGGGAACAAGGATATGGCGGACCAATTGAATAACTACTTTGGTTCCGTCTTCACTAAGGAAGACATAAATAATCTGCCTGAAATAGCAGGGGACTGTGGGTCAAAGGAGGAATTGAGTGAAATCCAGGTCAGTCGGGAAGTGGTGTTGGGTAAATTGAATAGATTAAAGGCCGATAAATCCCCAGGGCCAGATAGGCTGCATCCCAGAGTACTTAAGGAAGTAGCTCAGGAAATAGTGGATGCATTAGTGATAATCTTTCAAAACTCTTTAGATTCTGGAGTAGTTCCTGAGGATTGGCGGGTAGCAAATGTAACCCCTCTTTTTAAGAAGGGAGGGAGAGAGAAAACGGGGAATTACAGACCAGTTAGTCTAACATCGGTAGTGGGGAAAACTGCTAGAGTCAGTTATTAAAGATGGGATAGCAGCACATTTGGAAAGTGGTGAAATCATTGGACAAAGTCAGCATGGATTTACAAAAGGTAATCATGTCTGACGAATCTTGTGGAATTTTTCGAGATGTAACTAGTAGCGTGGGATAAGGGAGAACCAGTGGATGTGGTATATCTGGACTTCCAGAAGGCTTTCGACAAGGTCCCACATAAGAGATTAGTATACAAACTTAAAGCATACGGTATTAGGGGTTCAGTATTGATGTGGATAGAGAACTGGCTGGCAAACAGGAAGCAAAGAGTAGGAGTAAACGGGTCCTTTTCACAATGGCAGGCAGTAACTAGTGGGGTACCGCAGGGCTCAGTGCTGGGACCCCAGCTATTTACAATATATATTAATGATCTGGATGAGGGAATTGAAGGCAATATCTCCAAGTTTGCGGATGACACTAAGCTGGGGGGCAGTGTTCGCTGTGAGGAGGATGCTAGGAGACTGCAAGGTGACTTGGATAGGCTGGGTGAGTGGGCAAATGTTTGGCAGATGCAGTATAATGTGGATAAATGTGAGGTTATCCACTTTGGTGGCAAAAACAGGAAAGCAGAATATTATTTAAATGGTGGCCGATTAGGAAAAGGGGAGATGCAGCGAGACCTGGGTGTCATGGTACACCAGTCATTGAAAGTAGGCATGCAGGTGCAGCAGGCAGTGAAAAAAGCGAATGGTATGTTAGCTTTCATAGCAAAAGGATTTGAGTACAGGAGCAGGGAGGTTCTACTTCAGTTGTACAGGGTCTTGGTGAGACCACACCTGGAGTATTGCGTGCAGTTTTGGTCTCCAAATCTGAGGAAGGACATTATTGCCATAGAGGGAGTGCAGAGAAGGTTCACCAGACTGATTCCTGGGATGTCAGGACTGTCTTATGAAGAAAGACTGGATAGACTTGGTTTATACTCTCTGGAATTTAGGAGATTAAGAGGGGATCTTATAGAAACTTACAAAATTCTTAAGGGGTTGGACAGGCTAGATGCAGGAAGATTGTTCCCGATGTTGGGGAAGTCCAGGACAAGGGGTCACAGCTTAAGGATAAGGGGGAAATCCTTTAAGACCGAGATGAGAAAGACTTTCTTCACACAGAGAGTGGTGAGTCTCTGGAACTCTCTGCCACAGAGGGTAGTTGAGGCCAGTTCATTGGCTATATTTAAGAGTGAGTTGGATGTGGCCCTTGTGGCTAAGGGGATCAGAGGGTATGGAGAGAAGGCAGGTACGGGGATACTGAGTTGGATGATCAGCCATGATCATATTGAATGGCGGTGCAGGCTCGAAGGGCTGAATGGCCTACTCCTGCACCTAATTTCTATGTTTCTATGTTTAATTACAGCACGGAAACAGGCCCTCTCGGCCCTTCCAGTCCGTGCCGAACATTTGTTTCCCCTAGTCCCATCTACCTGCACTCAGACCATACCCCTCCATTCCCTTCACGTCCATATACCTATCCACTTTACTTTTAAATGTTAAAATCGATTCTACCTCCACCACTTCTGCTGGAAGCTCATTCCACACAGCCAACACCCTCTGAGTAAAGAAGTTCCCCCTCACGTTACCCCTAAACCTCTGTCCCTTAATTCTCATGTCATGCCCTCTTGTTTGAATCTTCCCTACCCTCAATGGGAAAAGCTTATCCACGTCAACTCTGTCTATCCCTTTCATCATTTTAAAGACCTCAATCAAGTCCCCCCTTAACCTTCTGCGCTCCAAAGAATAAAGACTTAACTTGTTCAACCTTTCTCTGTAACATAGTTGCTGGAACTCTGGCAACATTCTAGTAAATCTCCTCTGTACTCTCTCTATTTTGTTGACATCCTTCCTATAATTAGGCGACCAAAATTGTACACCATACTCCAGAATTGGTCTTACCAATGCCTTGTACAATTTTAACATTACTTCCCTACTCCTATATTCAATGCTCTGATTTATAAAGGCCAGCACACCAAAGGCTTTCTTTACCACCATATCTACATGCGATTCCACCTTCAGGGAACTATGCACAGTTATTCCTAGATCCCTCTGTTCCACAGCATTCCTCAATTCCCTACCATTTACTATGTACATCATATTTTGATTTGTCCTGCCAAGATGTAGCACTTCACACTTAACAGCATTAAACTCCATCTGCCACCTTTCAGCCCACTTTTCCAAATGGCCCAAATCTCTCTGTAGACTTTGAAAATCTACTTCATTATCCACGACGACAAAGAAAAAAATAGCTAAGACCAAAGTTGGACCCTTGAAGACGGAAAAATATGAATTTATTATGGGGAACAAGGAAATGGCAGATGAGTTTAACAGGTAACATAGAAAATAGGTGCAGGAGGAGGCCATTCAGCCCTTTGAGCCAGCACCACCATTCAATGTGATCATGGCTGATCGTTCCCAATCAATAAGCCATTCCTGCCTTCTCCCCATATCCCTTGATTCCACTAGTCCCCAGAGCTCTATCTAACTCTCTCTTAAATCCATCCAGTGATTTGGCCTCCACAGCCCTCTGTGGCAAGGAATTCCACAAATTCACAACTCTCTGGGTGAAAAATATTTTTCTCACCTCAGTCTTAAATGGTCTCCCCTTTATTCTAAGACTGTGGCCCCCTGGTTCTGGACTTGCCCAACATTGGGAACATTTTTCTAGCTTGTCCAGTCCTTTTATAATTGTATGTGTTTCTATAAGATCCCCCTCATCCTTCTAAACTCCAGTGAATACAAGCCTAGTCTTTTCAATCTTTCCTCATATGACAGTTCCGCCATCCCAGGGATCAATCTCATGAACCTACACCTGGGATCAATCTCATGAACCTACACCTCACTGCCTCAATCACAAGGATGTCCTTCCTTAAATTAGGAGACCAAAACTGTACACAATACTCCAGATGTGGTCTTACCAGAGCCCTATACAACTGCAGAAGAACCTCTTTAATCCTATACTGAAATCCTCTTGTTATGAAGGCCAACATAGAATCATAGAAAATAGGTGCAGGAGTAGGCCATTCGGCCCTTCAAGCCTGCACCGCCATTCAATATGATCATGGCTGATCATCCAACTCAGTATCCTGTACCTGCCTTCTCTCCATACCCTCTGATCCCTTTAGCCACAAGGGCCACATCTAACTCCCTCTTAAATATAGCCAATGAACTGGCCTCAACTACCTTCTGTGGCAGAGAATTCCACAGACTCACCACTCTCTGTGTGAAAAAAGATCTTCTCATCTCGGTCCTAAAAGACCCACTTTATCCTTAAACTGTGACCCCTTGTTCTGGAGTTCCCCAACATCGGGAACAATCTTCCTGCATCTAGCCTGTCCAACCCCTTAAGAATGTTTCAAGTCTCTATAAGATCCCCCCTCAATCTCCTAAATTTCAGCGAGTACAAGCCGAGTCTATCCAGTCTTTCTTCATATGGAAGTACTGCCATCCCAGGAATCAGTCTGGTGAACCTTCTCTGTACTCCCTCTATGGCAAGAATGTCTTTCCTCAGATTAGGAGACCAAAACTGTACGCAATACTCCAGGTGTGGCCTCACCAAGACCCTGTACAACTGCAGTAGAACCTCAATGCTCTTGTACTCAAATCCTTTTGCTATGAATGCCAACGTACCATTCGCTTTCTTCACAGCCTGCTGCACCTGCATGCCTACTTTCAATGACTGGTGTACCATGACACCCAGGTCTCGTTGCATCTCCCCTTTTCCTAATCAGCCACCATTCAGATAATATGTTTTTGCCGCCAAAGTGGATAACCTCACATTTATCCACATTATACTGCATCTGCCATGCATTTGCCCACTCACCCAACCTAACCTTGCAGCCTCCTAGCATCCTCAGAGATGCCAACCCTAAATTTAGTTCACAGTAACATTCAACCCATTTGTCCGTAACAAATGGGGTTAAATGCATTTCTCTCCGTACTCACTTGGGGTTGTTGCCGGCGGGTCTGCGCCTGCGCACTGGTGCAGATCAGCGGGCTGCCGGCGGGCGGGTGCGGCACATGCGCACTTGGCAAGGTTGCCGGCGGGTCTGCGCATGCGCACTGGGTGGGGGTGGGGGGGAGGCCCGGTGATGGGGCTGCCGCGAGCGGCCGGCTGGCGGCAAGAAAGTGCCGCTGATCGCGCGGGCCGGCGCCGCCCGGCCTGTGGCTCGAAATGGCGCCAGGCCCGGCAACCCTCCCCCACTGCGCACGCGCGGCCACTGGGGCCCGGCAACCCTCCCCAACTGCGCAGGCGCGGACACTGGGGCCCGGCAACCCTCCCCAACTGCGCAGGCGCGGACACTGGGGCCCGGCAACCCTCCCCAACTGCGCAGGCGCGGACACTAGGGCCCGGCAAAGTGCCGCTGATCGCGCGGGCCGGCAAACCGGGGACACATGGCGCCGGCGTTCACCACGGGAGGAACACCGGCGCGGCGGTGTTCCGTAACAGCATGTTTGGCTGCCGGAACACCGTAAAAAGGTTATTTCGCCGGGATAAAATACGGCGAATCCGGGACACTTGGCATCTCTGCATCCTCCTCACAGCTAACACTGCCCCCCAGCTTTGTGTCATCCGCAAACTTGGAGATGTTGCATTCAATTCCCCCATCCAGGTCATTAATATATATTGTAAATAGCTGGGGTCCCAGCACTGAGCCTTGCGGTACCCCACTAGTCACTGCCTGCCATTCTGAAAATGACCCGTTTGCTCCTACTCTTTGCTTCCTATCTGCCAGCTAGTTCTCTATCCACATCAATACTGAACCCCCAATACCATGTGCTTTAAGTTTGTATGCTAATCTCTTATGTGGGACCTTGTCGAAAGCCTTCTGAAAGTCCAGATATAACACATCCACAGGTTCTCCCTTATCCACTCTACTAGTTACATAACCATATAACATATAACCATATAACAATCACAGCACGGAAACAGGCCCTCTCGGCCCTTCCAGTCCGTGCCGACCATTTGTTTTCCCCTAGTCCCATCTACCTGCACTCAGACCATACCCCTCCATTCCCTTCACGTCCATATACCTATCCACTTTACTCTTAAATGTTAAAATCGATCCTGCCTCCACCACTTCTGCTGGAAGCTCATTACACACAGCCACCACCCTCTGAGTAAAGAAGTTCCCCCTCACGTTACCCCAAAACTTCTGTCCCTTAATTCTCATGTCATGCCCTCTTGTTTGAATCTTCCCTGCCCTCAATGGGAAAAACGTATCCACGTCAACTCTGTCTATCCCTTTCATCATTTTAAAGACCTCAATCAAGTCCCCCCTTAACCTTCTGCGCTCCAAAGAATAAAGACCTAACTTGTTCAACCTTTCTCTGTAACATAGTTGCTGGAACCCTGGCAACATCCTCAGAAAAATCTATAAGATTCGTCAGACATGATTTACCTTTCATAAATCCATGCTGACTTTGTCCAATGATTTCACAGCTTTCCAAATGTGCTGGTATCCCATCTTTAATAACTGACTCTAGCATTTTCCCCACTACCGATGTTAGACTAACTGGTCTGTAATTCTCCGTTTTCTCTCTCTCTCCCTTTTTAAAAAGTGGGGTTACATTAGGTACTCTCCAATCCTCAGGAACTACTCCAGAATCTAAAGAGTTTTGAAAAATTATCACTACGGCATCCACTATTTCTGGGGCTACTTCCTTAAGTACTCTGGGATGCAGCCTCTCTGGCCCTGGGGATTTATCGGCCTTTAATCCATTCAATTTACCTAACACCACTTCCCGGCTAACCTGGATTTCACTCAGTTCCTCCATCTCATTTGACCCCCGGTCCCCTGCTATTTCCGGCAGATTATTTATGTCTTCCTTTGTGAAGACAGAACCAAAGTAGTTATTCAATTGGTCTGCCATGTCCTTGTTCCCCATGATCAATTCACCAGTTTCTGACTGCAAGGGACCTACATTTGTTTTAACTAATCTTTTTCTCTTCACATATCTATAAAAACTTTTGCAGTCCGTTTTTATGTTCTGTGCCAGTTTTCTTTCATAATCTATTTTCCCTTTCCTAATTAAGCACTTTGTCCTCCTCTGCTGGACTCTGAATTTCTCCCAGTCCTCTGGTAGGCTGCTTTTTCTGGCTAATTTGTATGCTTCATCTTTAGTTTTGATACTATCCCTAATTTCCCTTGTTATCCACGGATGTACTACCTTCCCTGATTTATTCTTTTGCCAAACTGGGATGAACAATTGATGTAGTTCATCCATGCAGTCTTTAAATGCCTTCCATTGTATATCCACCGTCAACCCTTTAAGAATCACTTGCCAGTCTACCTTGGCCAATTCACGTCTCATACTCTCAAAGTTACCTTTTTTTAATGTCACTCACCATCCTAATGAAGAACTCAACCATATTATGGTCACTCTTGCCCAAGGGGCCACGCACAACAAGACTGCTAACTAACCCTTCCTCATTACTCAGTACCCAGTCTAGAATAGCCTGCCTGCTCTCGTTGGTTCCGCTACATGTTGGTTTAGAAAACTATCCCGCATACATTCCAAGAAATCCTCTTCCTCAGCACCCCTGCCAATTTGATTCACCCGATCTATATGTGGATTGTTGCATGCATTTCTAATTTCATGTTTGATGCCATCCCCAACTCCACTACTACTGTTAGGTGGCCTGTACACAACTCCCACTAGCGTTTTCTGCCCCTTAGTGTTTCGCAGCACTACCCATATCGATTCCACATCCTCCAAGCTAATGTCCTTCCTTTCTATTGCATTAATCTCCTCTCTAACCAGCAACGCTACTCCACCTCCTTTTCCTTTCTGTCTATCCCTCCTGAATATTGAATATCCCTGGATGTTCAGCTTCCAGCCTTGGTCACCCTGGAGCCATGTCTCCGTGATCCCAACTATATCATATTCATTAATAACTATCTGCATATTCAACTCATCCACCTTATTACGAATGCTCCTTGCATTGAGACACAAAGCCTTCAGGCTTGTATTTACAAACTCTTACACCCCTTATACAATTACGTTGAAAAGTGGCACTTTTTGATTTTTGCCCTGGATTTTTCTGCCTGCCACTTTTACTTTTCACCTTGCTACCTATTGCTTCTACCATCATTTTACATCCCTCTGTCTCTGTGCTCATGTTCCCAACCCCCTGCCACATTAGTTTAAATCCTCCCTGACAGCACTAGCAAACACTCCCCCAATGACATTGGTTCCCTTCAAGCCCAGGTGCAGACCGTCCTGTTTGTACTGGTCCCACCTCCCCCAGAACTGGTTCCAATGCCCGAGAAATTTGAATCCCTTCCCCTTGCACCATTTTTCAAGCCACGTATTCATCTGCAATATCCTCCTATTTCTACTCTGAATAGCATGTGGCACTGGTAGGATTCCAGAGATTATTATCTTTGAGGTCCTACTTTTAAGTTTATCTCCTAGCTCCCAAAATTCGCCTTGTAGGACCTCATCCCGTTTTTTACCTATATCGTTGGTGCCAATGTGCGACAGCTGGCTGTTCACCCTCCCCCTCCAGAATGTTCTGCAACCATTCAGTGACATCCCTGACCCTTGCACCAGGGAGGCAACATACCATCCTGGAGTCTCGTTTGTGGCCGCAGAAACGCCCATCTATTCCCCTTACTATTGAATCCCCTATTACAATACCCCTTCCACTCTTCTTTCTCCCCTCCTGTGCCGCAGAGCCACCAATGGTGCCATGAACTTAGCTGCTGCTGCCTTACCCTGATGAGCCATCTCCCCCAACAGTATCCAAAATGGTATATCTGTTTAGGAGGGAGATGACCGCAGGGGACTCCTGCACCACCTGCCTACTGCTACGCTGGCTAGTGGCCACCCATTCCCTTTCTGGCCGCTTAACCTGCGGTGTGACCAACTCACTGTACGTACTATTCACAAGCTTCTCAGCATTGTGGATGCTCCACTATGAATCCAACCGCAGCTCCAATCGTTCAATGCGGTCTGCCAGGAGCTGCAGCTGGACACAGTTCCTGCAAACGTAGTCACCAGGGACACCGACCTTATCCCTGATCTCCCACATGTTGCAGGATGAGCAAACCATGGGGCCGATCTCAAATGATTCCATTAGCTTTCTTCACTGCCTGCTGTACCTGCCGATCTCAAAACATTCCATTAGCTTTCTTCACTGCCTGCTGTACCTGCATACCATCTTTCAGTGACTGGTGTACAAGGACACCCAGGTCTCGTTGCACCTCCCCCCTTACCTAACCCCCTTGAGATAATAATCTGCCCCCTTGTTTTTGCCGTCAAAGTGGGTAACCTCACATTTATCTATATTATACTGCATCTGCCACGCATCTGCCAATTCACTCAACCTGTCCAGGTCACCCTGCAACCTCCTAACATTCTCTTCACAGTTCACACTGCCACCCAGCTTTGTGTCATCCGCAAACCTGCTAGTGTTGCTGCTAATTCCCTCTCCAAAATCATTAATATATATGGTAAACAGTTGCGGCCCCAACACCGAGCCTTGCGGCATTCCACTCGCCACTGCCTGCCATTCTGAAAAGGACCCGTTCACTCCTACTCTTTGCTTCCTGTCTGCCAACCAATTTTCTATACATGTTAACACCCTACTCCCAATACCATGTGCTCTAATTTTAGCCACCAGTCTCCCATGTATCAAAGGCTTTCTGATAGTCTAGATCAGTGGTGGGGAATCTGCGGCCTTGTGGGACATTAAGTGCGGCCTTTTGAATGAATCCAAATTTTGTATAACAAATCCTTTTATTTTATTAATATGTTTTTGTTCTTCTTTTATTATTTTTATTTTAATCTTAAAATGATCGTATTTAAAATACCAAAGGGTAAAAGAAGGTTCAACGAAATAATCCTCCCCGACTGCCGGCCATAATAAAAACATTAATAAGTCATGAGGGCTATTTTAACACCTGTTATGCTCATGATTTAGTTCTAATGCGACTCTAGAATGTACGTTAATCTCCCACAAAAATCTGTCACAACAAAGTCATTAAAAGGTTAGTTAACCTCAGAATTAACAACATTTTTTTCCATTTTCTTGAAGTTAGTACATAGCAGTTTTTTTTTACAAAATAATGTACATTTTGAAGTTTCTTGGATGCGGCATTATTAGATTACAACTAACTTAATGCGGCATTCCAACATGAAACGGTTCCCCACCCCGGTCCAGATACACTACATCCACTGGCTCCCCTTCATCCATTTTACTTGTAACATCCTCAAAAAATTCCACAAGATTAGTCAAGCATGATTTCCCTTTCATAAATCCATGTTGACTTGGACTAATCCTTTTACTGCTATCCAAATGCCCCATTATTACCTCATTAATAATTTGACTCCAGCATCTTTCCCACCACCGAAGTCAGGCTAACTGGCCTGTAATTCCCCGTTTTCTCTCTCGCTCCTTTCTTGAAAAGTGGGATAACATTAGCTATCCTCCAATCCACAGGACTTTGGATCCGTCTTCACTAAGGAGGACACAGACAATCTTCTTGATGTACTCGTGGCCAGAGGATTTGGGGTGACGGAGGAACTAAAGGAATTCCACATTAGGCAGGAAATGGTGTTGGGTAGACTGATGGGACTGAAGGCTGATAAATCCCCAGGGCCTGATGGTCTGCATCCCAGGGTACTTAAGGAAGTGGCTCTAGAAATTGTGGACGCAGTAGTGATCATTTTCCAATGTTCTATAGATTCAGGATGAGTTCCTGTAGATTGTAGGGTAGCTAATGCAATCCCACTTTTTAAGAAAGGCGGGAGAAAGTTCTTCTGCAGTTGTATAGGGCTCTGGTGAGAACACATCTGGAGTATTGTGTACAGTTTTGGTCTCCTAATTTGAAGAAGGACATCCTTGTGATTGAGGCAGTGCAGCGTAGATTCACAAGATTGATCCCTGGGATGGAGGGACTGTCATATGAGGAAAGATTGAAAAGACTAGGCTTGTATTCACTGGAGTTTAGAAGGATGAGGGAGATCTTATAGAAACATAAAATTATAAAAGGACTGGACAAGCTAAATGCAGAAAACATGTTCCCAATGCTGTGTGAGTCCAGAACTAGGGGCCACAGTCTTAGAATAAACGGGATGTAATTTAAGACTGAGGTGAGAAAAAACTTTTTTACCCAGAGAGTCGTGAATTTATGGAATTCCCTGCCACAGAGGGCAGTGGAGGCCAAATCATGGATTTAAGAGAGAGTTGGATAGATCTCTAGGGGCTAGTGGAGTCAAGGGATATGGGGAGAAAGCAGGCACGGGTTGTTGATAGCAGACGATCAGCCATGATCACAATGAATGGCGGTGCTGGCTCGAAGGGCCGAATGGCCTCCTGCTGCACCTATTTTCTATGTTTCTAAAGGGAATTATAGACAAGTTAGCCTGACATCGGTGGTGGGGAAGATGCTGGAGTCAATTATAAAAGATGAAATAGCGGAACATTTGGATAGCAGTAACAGGATCGGAGTCAGCATGGATTTACGAAGGGGAAATCATGCTTGAGTAGTCTTCTGGAATTTTTTGAGGATGTAACTAGGAAAATGGACAAGGGAGAGCCAGTGGATGTAGTGCGCCTGGACATTCAGAAAGTATTTGATAAGGTTCCACATAGGAGATTAGTGGGTAAAATCAGAGCACATGGTATTGGAGTAAGGTACTGACATGGATAGAAAATTGGTTGGCAGACAAGAAACAAAGAGTAGGGATTAACAGGTCCCTTTCAAAATGACAAGCAGTGACTAGTGGGGAACCGCAAGGATTTGTGCTGGGACCGCAGCTATTTACAATATACATTAATGATTTAGATGAAAGGTTAAAAGTAACATTAGCAAATTTGCAGATGAGATAAAGCTGGGTGGCATTGTGAACTGTGAGGAGGACGTTATGAGGATGCAGTTTAATGTGGACAAATGTGAGGTTATTCACTTTGGTCGTGAAAACAGGAAGGCAGATTATTATCTGAATGGTGTTAAATTGGGAAAAGGGGAAGTACAATCGGATCGGATCTGGGGGTCCTGGTTCATCAGTCAATTAAAGTAAGCATGCAGGTACAGCAGGCAGTGAAGAAAGCGAATGGCATGTTCGCCTTCATAACAAGAGGAGTTCAGTATAGGAGCAAAGAGGTCTTACTACAGTTGCACAGGGCCCTGGTGGGACCACATCTGGAGTATTCTGTGCAGTTTTGGTCCCCTAATTTGAGGAAGGACATTTTTGCTATTAAGGATTAATTGTTCAATTGTTCAAGAAGGAACTGCAGATGTTGGAAAATCGAAGGTAGACAAATGTGCTGGAGAAACTCAGCGGGTGCAGCAGCATCTATGGTGCTCACTCTGGCCATGGAGGAGACCCAGGACAGAAAGGTCGGATTCGTAATGGGAAATCCCCCTCCGATTCCGAATACGACCTTTCTGTCCTGGGCCTCCCCCATGGCCAGAGTGAGCACCAACGGAAATTGGAGGAGCAGCACCTCATATTCCGCTCGGGCAGTCTGCACCCCAGCGGCTTGAACATTGACTTCTCCAATTTCCGATAGCCCTTGCTGTCTCCTCCCCTTCCCAGCTCTCCCTCAGCACGCTGGCTCCTCGTCTTCCTTTCTCTTTCCCGCCCCCCCCCCCCACCCACCCACCCTGCATCAGTCTGAAGAAGGGTTTCGGCCTGAAACGTGGCCTATTTCCTTCGCTCCATAGATGCTGCTGCACCACTGAGTTTCTCCAGCACTTTTGTCTACCTTGCTATTGAGGGAGTGCAGCGCAGGTTTACCAGGTTAATTCCCAGGATGGCGGGACTATCGTATGCTGAGAGAATGGAGCGTTTGGGCTTGTATACTCTGGAGTTTAGAAGGATGATTTGATTTGATTTGATTTGATTTTATTACTTGTCATTCGAACCTCAGAGAGGCTCGAACGAAACTCCGTTTCTACAAGCCATACAAACAAACAAACAGAACAATTCATAAAAAAAACACGCAAACAATTAAATTCACACAAACATCCATCACAGTGGGTCCCTCCTCACTGTGATGGAGGCAAAGTTCTTCTCTCTCCCCCGCACCATCTCTCTCCCGATGTCGAAGCCCCAGGCGGGCGATGTTAAGTCCCATGTCCATTGAGGTCGCGCCGGGTGATGTACGGCCCCGCTCCGTGCCCAAAGTCACAAAGTTGGAGCCCCCGGCGGGCGCTGGAATGTCCCGCAGCCATTAAAGCCGCGCCGGGCGATGCTCGGCCCCGCTCCGGGTCGTTCCAACTCCGCGACACGGGCTGGAGAAGTTGCGTTGCGGAGCTCCGGAGAGCGGTCTCCCACCCGGACCCGCGAGCTCCCGACACCCCAACAGTCCACCGGTAGCAAGCTGGAGCTGGAGCCGGAGCTGGAGCCCCGGAGTCGGGCCGCAGCTGGAGCCGGAGCTGGAGCCGGAGCCTGGAGTCGGGCCGGAGCTGGAGCCCTGGAGTCGGGCCGGAGCTGGAGCCGGAGCCCTGGAGTCGGGCCGCAGCTGGAGCCGGAGCTGGAGCCGGAGCCGGAGCCGGAGCCGGAGCCGGAGCCAGAGCCAGAGCTGGAGCCCCGGAGTCGGGCCGCAGCCGGAGCCGGAGCCGGAGCTGGAGCTGGAGCCGGAGCTGGAGCCCTGGAGTCGGGCCGGAGCCGGAGCCCTGGAGTCGGGCGGAGCTGGAGCCCTGGAGTCGGAGCCGGAGCTCCGGAGTCGGGCCGGAGCCGGGAGCTGGAGCCGGAGCCCCGGAGCCGGGCCGGAGCCGAGCTGGAGCCGGAGCCCCGGAGTCGGGCCGGAGCCGGAGCCCCGGAGTCGGGCCGCAGCCGGAACTGGAGCCCGGAGTCGGGCCGCAGCGGCCACCCACCACCGCCCCCCACGCTCCGAGGCCGTCCAGCCCCACGACGGTGAGTTCTCAGCTCCGTGACTGGAGGCCCCAGGTCGTCCCGGTCGGAGGCCGCTCCACGGCACCAGGCCCCAACGACAACGGAGACCTGACTGGGAAAAAGTCAGGTCTCCCGTGCAGGGAAGAGATTAAAAATGTTTCCCACTTCCCCCCCCCCACATATACACAGTTAGAAAACAATACAAAAAAAACACAAACAACTACATTTAACAAGACAAAAAACAAAAAAAAAAGACAGACAGGCTGTAGGGGCCGCTGCAACGTCAGTCGCGCTCGCCCACTCCTGAGAGGAGATCTTATTGAAACTGATAAGATTATTAAGGGTTTGGACATGCTAGAGACGGGAAACATGTTCACGATTTTGGGGGAGTCCAGAACCAGAGGACACAGTTTAAAAATAAGACCTTTTAGAACAGAGACGAGGAAACACTTTTTCACCCAGAGAGTTGTGAGTCTGTGAAATTCTCTGCCTCAGAGGGCGGTGGAGGCCGGTTCTCTGGATACTTTCAAGAGAGAGTTGGATAGAGCTCTTAAAGATAGCGGAGTCAGGGGATATGGGGAGAAGCCAGGAACGGGGAACTTATCAGGCATGATCACATTGAATGGCGGTGCTGGCTCGAAGGGCCGAATGGCCTCCTCCTGCACCTGTTGTAAAAATATAAGCATGAAGAGACGCTGCACCGCGGCCTCCCGCCGTCAGGGGGCGCTACAGCCGGAGGACCAGAGGGCGCCCCAACCTCCCTCACTCACATCCCCCGGCCCACACGCCTCGGGCTCCGGCTCCTCGGGTCGCCGGCCGCAGGATCGCCCTCGGGAAGGGACGGGGAAAGGACGCGAGGCCAGGCGGCGGCGGCTGTTCCTACCTGAGCTCCTCCCTCCCCGGCGCTGGACCGAGGCCTCGTCCCGACGGCGGCGACAACGCACCGGCCCCCCCCCCCCCCCCGCCTCACGTGACCGGCGACCAGGTCCCGCCTCCCCCACACTGACGGACAGCGCCAGCGGCCAACGACGTCACACAGGACCAGGTACCGCCCCCTCCCTGCGCCCGCCCAATCACAGCCGCGTTCCCGCCCCCAGCGCAGGGGAGCGCGTCGGATAGGTCGAGCCGTAAGCCCCCCCCCCCTTTCGGACAGACAGCTGTGTCCGCCAATTGGAGCCGCGCATCCCGCCCTAGCAACGGTTGTCACGGCGCGTCCGGCCCGCGCCCCCGCGGCTCCTGCACCACGTGCTGGGGAAAGAATATGGGCAACGTTTCAGGTCGGGACACTCGGCTACTTGTCACACTTTGTTCCAGTTGAGAAATGTCATTCTCTGATTTTAGTGAACTATCCAACAACCTACCTCCCTTTTATTGATAGCGGTATGAATATTGATTTCTCTAACTTCAAGTAACCCTTACATCCCCTCTCTCCCTCTCCATCCCTCCCCCACCCAAGTCAAACCAGCTTCACAGTCATTGTCTGTAACTCGATTTCACCTAGCCCACAGCTAACAATGGCCTTTTTCCTTTAACATCGTCATTTTTTTGCGTATCCTTAGTGTCTGCTTTGTTCTGTCATTTTCACACCTCACCCTTCCATATCTCTAGTCTCCCTCTTCCCTGACTCGGTCTGAAGAAGGGTCTCGACCCAAAACGTTACCCATTCCTTTTCTCCAGCAATGCTGTCTGACTTGCTGACGTATTCTGCTTTTAGTGTCCATCCACCTTTTCTCCCTCTATTCCCTGTGCCCCACCTGAATGGGACCCATTTCCCCTCCCCCTTTCAAAAATATCTCTTTCTTTGGCTTCACATTCTGCTCATGTTCTCTCTTTTTTATCTGCGGCTCATTCTGCTCAACTTCTCTCACAGCCTTTCCTGTTCTTCCCATCTCTGGCCTTTGTCCACCCATCCGCCAATCACCCAGCTCACCCTCACCTGTATCCATCGATTACTTAAAGATGGACACAAAATGTTGGAGTAACTCAGTGGACAGGCAGCATCTCTGGAGAGAAGGAATGGGTGTCGTTTTGGGTCGAGACCCTTCTTCAGAATGGTTAGCGATAAAGGAAACGAGAGATATAGACAGTGAAGTGGAGAGATAAAGAACAATGAATTCAGGATATGCAAAAAAGTAATGATGATAAAGGAAAAAGGCCATTGTTAGCTGTTTGTTGGGTGAAAACGAAAAGCGAATGCGACTTGGGTGGGGGAGGGATGGAGAGAGAGGGAATGCCGGGGCTACCTGAAGTGGGAGAAATCAATATTAATAAAACCCCGCAATATTAATAAGTTGCCAAGCGAAATATGAGATGTTGTTCCTCCAATTTACGTTTAGCCTCACTGACAATGGAGGAGACCGAGGACAGAAAGGTCAGTGTGGGAATGGGAAGGAGAGTTAAAGTGTTCTGTTCGGATCAACTGGGTTCATCAGGTTGATTCAGGTGGGCTGAGCCATAGGGTGGAGTCCGGGTCAGCGATCGCCCAATCTGCGTTTGGTCTTGCCGATGTGTAAGAGTCCACATCCTGAACAACGGATACAGTGGTTGAGGATGGAGTAGGTGCAAGTGAGGCTTTGTCCCCACCCACTCCCTTCTCCCAGCTTCCAAGCATCTTCCTCAACTTTATCAATCATACTGATGAAGGGTCCCGACCCGTAACCTCACGTATCCGTGTACTTGCATTAAACATTATACCCAATATTATGTACCTGTACACTGTGGACAGCTCGATTGTAATCATGTATAGTCTTTCCGCTGACTGGATACCACGCCACAAAATCCAGAGGGTGGCGGGCATGTCGAGGCGTGGCGAACAAGCTGCCGGAGGAGGTGTAGAGATGGAGATGCAGTCACAATCTTTAAAAGGTGTTTGGACAGGTTCATAAATCACAGGAGCAGAATTCCACCACTGGTCTGTCTGTCTTTTCGTAATTTTTGTTATTTTTAGTGTGTTTTTAAAGTTTGTGTTAATGTTTTCTTGTTTTATGTGGGCGGCGGGGGAGGGGGCCGGGGGATTTTTTTTTTCCAATCTCTTACCTTGCCGGTGATGCAATTGTTTTCCGGATCGTAATCTCCGGGTCCGACATTCCTCTGCGGCCTAACATCATGGAGCTGGCGGCCTTGCTCGGGACTGACTTGGAGCTCCACCGCGGGGCTGTGGACTTACCATCGGAGTCTGCAGTCCCTTGTCAAGTTGGGAAAAGGGTAAGTACAACGGGATCTGGGGGTCCTTGTTCATCAGTCAATGAAAGTAAGCATGCAGGTACAGCAGGCAGTGAAGAAAGTGAATGGCATGTTGGCCTTCATAACAAGAGGAGTTGCGAACAGGAGCAAAGATGTCCTTATGCAGTTGTACAGGGCCCTAGTGGGAGTATTGAGTGCAGTTTTGGGCTCCTAATTTGAGGAAGGATATTCTTGCGATTGAGGGAGTGCAACGTAGGTTTACAAGGTTAATTCTCGAGATGGTGGTATGGTCATATGCTGAGAGAATGGAGCGGCTAGGCTTTTACACTCTGGAGTTTAGAAGGATGAGAGGGGATCTTAATGAAACGTATAAGATTATTAAGGGTTTGGACACACTAGAGGATGGAAACATGTTCCGACGTTGGGTGAGTCCAGAACCAGGGTCCACAGGTTAAGAATAATGGGTAAGCCATTTAGAACGGAGATGATGAAATCTTTTCCACACAGAGAGTTGTGAGTCTGTGGAATTCTCTGCCTCAGAGGTTGGTGGAGGGTGGTTCTCTGGATGCATTCAAGAGATTTAGACAGAGCTCTTAAAGATAGCAGAGTCAAGGGATATGGGGAGAAGGCAGGAATGGATGATTGTGGATGATCAGCCATGTTCACAATGCATGGGGTCGAGGGGCCGAATGGCCTTCTCCTGCACCTATTGTCTATTCTCTTCCAGAGATGTTTAAGAAAGAGCTGCTGATGCTGATGTAATCGAAGGTGGACACAAAATGCTGGAGAAACTCAGCAGGTGAGGCAGCATCTCCGGAGAGAAGGAATTGGCGATGTCTCAGGTCGAGATCTTTCTTCAGACTGACGTCAGGGGAGGGGGTAGGACAAAGAAAGGATGTAGGCGGAGACAGTGGGACTAGTGGGAGAACTGGGAATGGGGAGGGGGATGGAGAGAGAGAGAGAGAGAGAGAGAGAGAGAGTAAGGGTTACCTGAAGTTAGAAGAAGTTCAATGTTCCATACTGCTAAAAGGCCTGACTCTTTTAAATTTGTTAAGAAGACATAGAGATAGAAAATACTGCCAGGAGGAGGCCATTCGGCCCCTTCGAGCCAGCACCTACCATTCCATTTGTGATCTATGGCTTGCATCATATGCCGCTATCAATAAACCCGTGGCCTGTCTTCTCCCATATCATAGAAACATAGAAACTATCAGAAAATAGGTTGCAGGAAGTAGGACCATTCTGCCCATCTCGCCCTGCACCGCCATTCAATATGATCATGGCCTGAACATCCAACCAGTATCCTGTACCTGCGCATTCTTCATTCCATATCCCCTAGCCCCTTTAGCCACAAGGGGCCACATCTAACCCCTCTTAAATATAGCCAATGAACTGGACCCAACTACCTTCTGTGGCAGAGAATTTCCACAGACTTACACTCGCTGTGTGAAAAATGTTTCCTCATCTCAGTCCTAAAGGAATTCCCCCTTTACCCATAGACTGTGACCCGAGTGTCTCTGGTGACCATCCCAACAATGGGAACAATCTTCCTAGCATCTAGCCTGATCCAACCCTTTAAGAATTTATAGAGATAAGTTTTCTATAAGATCCGCTCCGCTCAATCTTCTAAATTCCTAGACGCATACAAGCCGAGTCTATTCCAGTATTTCCGTCAAAAAGTCCCTGACATCCCAGAATCAATCTGGTGAACCTTCCTCTGTACCCTACCCCCCACTATGGCGAGAAAGTCTTTCCTCAGACTCACACTATCCCCTTCTATCCATGACTCCACTACCCCTGGAGCTCTATCCAACTCTTTCCTTAAATTCCATCCAGTGATTTGGCCTCCACTGCCCTACGTGACAGGGATTCCATAATTTCTGCAGGTGTAGGGCCGCTCCCGGTGTGCAGGCGCGCAATGGATCTTCCAGGTTCTGATCGACTTGAAGCCTTTGTTTATTCTCAGCTCAGTCTTAAATGACCTCCCCTTTATTCGAAGACAGTGGGCCACCTGGTGATTCTGGACTCGCCCAAGCATTGGGCACACATTTTCCTGTAACACCAACTTGCTCCAGTCCTTTTATAAATTTTATATGTTCCTATAAAAAAATTCTCCCCCTCATCCTCACTAAACACTCCCTGAATACAAGCCTATGTGTCGATGCCATACGCGGACACAAAAAACAGGAACCAGACCAAATTCCACTTGCAAAACATCCACAGGAGTTAAGGAAATGTAAAGATCTTTGCGCTAAAGATTGAGAAACAAACAAGCGGCTCTGGAATAATACTCGAAATCACGGCTCGCGTCGCACACTTTGACGAATCTAGCATCAAGGCCCAAAAAAATCACATCCTTTCCCCTCCGGTGAAGGGACCCCCACGACCTTTCCCTGTCTCAAGCTTCAAAAGTTTCTACTCCGCTAGAGATAAGCAATGTTCATCATTGAAGGCCTGAAATGAGACTTCAAATAGATGAGGAAACTGGTGAAGAATACGCCTGAACACAAAAATTAACACGTATGTGATCAAAAAAGTATCTGAGCACAGCATGTATACATAATTGCCCTGTTTCTTCCGCAACTTTGGTGAACGGCAGCATTAGAAAAAAGGTGACAGTGTTTTCACTAGATTTGACCACAATTCAATCAGTGGGATCTTAAGTTTGTACAAGCTAATCATTATTTTGTACAGTCATACCCTGCAGTACAAATCGTCAATCCTTCATAACGGCAAGATGTGGAGCATGTTGACCATACAGAAACTCTCAGAAGGAAAGACCACATGTAGGAAAGGAAACATTTCACCAAACTAATCAAATATATTAAACAAATAAAATACAACAGCGCCCACGACGATAATTGCCAATCTTCCAAAAATCTACTTTGAAGTATCTGGGGAGGTGTCACCGACGCCCCTTAGCTACAGATAACAAGGAGGTGAGAATAATTTCTCTCTTATCATTTCTGGGAGCGATCGCCGTTGGCATTTTATCTTTTCATTATGTGATAGCACAAACCATGAATTTATGAAGCACTAAGATCCGAAGAACACAGTAAGTGACCAGAGCGGTGAGAGAAAAAGAATTAAACTTGAATTAGGTGTCTTAAATTAAACTCTATTTTTATCTTTATCTGATTGGGAAATTATATTACGCTGACTTGATATTTTTTACCTCAAAATTTTGATAACATTGCTCACATTATGTCTGTCACAACGCATGGAGCGCACCTCACGGATCCCTGACTCATACCAACCGCCAATCCGAGGGGACCTGCCATCACCGCCCCGCCGTTGATTCGAACTGCAAGTCATGTCGGAGGGGAGGTGAGTTCCAACAGGGTGATAAGAGGGGAGGGTAAATGGCTCGGGGTCATGGGTGCAGAGGGAGGGTGTAGTGGAGGGGATGAGAGGAGGTAAGAGGAGAGGAACGTCGATGCGGAGAGGTGTGAGTGGGGGTTTAGTTGTGGGGGGTGAGCTGGAACGCGGCGAGATGAAGGGGGTGAGATGGGGGGCAAGGCCGGGAGAGTGGAGGGACTTGATGTCCGCTAGGGGGATGCGTGTGAGGGCTGAGTGAGTGGTAGAGTGAGTCTCTGACGGGGTATGAGTGTGCGGGGGGTGAGGCGGGCGGGTTGTACGGTAAGGAGTGAGGTGGCGGGTGGGTGAGAGTGTTGGGGGTTGGGTGAGCGAGGGCGAGGAGGGAGTGTTGGGGCTGGCATGTTAACTGGGGCGGCGCCCGAGCATCCGGAGCACCACTTTGTACGAACTGGGCCGCCCTGACACTCACCCGCCAATCCGAGGGGAGCTGCCGGCCCCACCCCCCTGCCATTGTGCAAAGACGTACACGTGGAGGGGCGCGGCCATTCATCCATGGGGAAGAACGATCTACACAGAGCTGGACACACGATCAGCTGGTCGGGCAGCGACTCTGAATAATAGAGTTTCAGGTCAGAGACCCTTCTCATCAGTCTGATTGGGAGGATACAGAGATAAGGAAGCTAAAAGGACGTGAAAACAGGACAACGTGAATGTAGTTCAAGGAAAATGTAGAATAATTGTTAGATGGGATACCAGGAAGCTACAGTAAGTGTATGTGTGATTTTATACTCAGTTTTCACCCACATATTGACGACTAATTCTCGCTCCATAGCGATATTAATAAATAGTTATATTACTGGCCCATTTTCCCCTAGACATGTAGATTTTATGTGGAGAACTATTTATCCTCAGTTTTCCTCCGCACAAGACCAAAACCACATAGACCCATGTTATTATAATAATCGCTCGCCGCTGCTATTTAATAACATTATTTAACCTCAGTTTTTATTCCTCCCAGGACCAGGTTTCTTATTTTTGCTCCTCCTGTGGGTGTTCTAAACCCTATTTACCTCAGGTTACCACCAGACCGGGTTTACCAAGCGGTTACCCGCTCACGGAACATGGGTCTCTGCACAATCCCTCCTATCAACATTGGATCCTCGACTTCCTCATCCCAGACCACAGTCCTGTTCCAATTGGCAAAAATAACATTCTTCTACCCCTCAGTAACTATCATACGGCGGCTTCACCGACCAAGGCGTGTGCGTCAATACCACCCTGCACTACACTATATCATGAGTGAGAGTACCGGACCACAGTGCCAACTGTCATCATCAAGTTCAAACCGAGACCACACCACCGATTGTTGATGAATTACGTGATGGTTGATGAGCTATAGAAGCGTGAGATCCACTAATTGCACCGATTGGTACCACCATTTCAAGCACAACAACCCCCTGGGCCTCTCAAACATAAGTAAAACCAAAGCAACTGATTTTGAGCACCTTTTGGAAGAGAAGGATGAGAACCCACAATCCTTTTATATATCAATGGTGGCGAGAGTCCAAATCTTCAAATTCATGGACATTGCATAATTCCGAAATTCTTTCTTGGTCCCGGCACATTGGTGCAGCTATATAAAGAACAGATAATGGAAGAATCGCGATATGATCAAATAGGATACTCTGGAACTTCTGCAATGAGGCGCACAGGAGAGAGCTATACTGAACTGTTGCATCGTGACCCTGGTATTCAACAACTACAAGTATCAGGAGCGGAAAAGACAGCAACTTATAGTGACACACTTATAGCCCAGGAGGGTCCAGCGCGATCACACGGCTCCTGACCTCCCCACACCATTGAATAGGGTCTCCCGAAGATCACGCTGGCTCAAAAAGCCAGCCATAAAATCACTCAAGACCCTCACCATCCATGGCCCAGACACACACTCGTATTCATCAACCAGTGACCACTCCAAACAGTTCATAAGAGCGAAGCAAGATACTCCACTCCTGACGTCAAACGAACGCATTGAGGAGTATATGTAACGGAACGTTCAATGGCCGCCATTTGCGTTTATGCGAAAACGCGAACTTCATGTTATCGCAGTTACCCGATAAGTGTAATCAGCTCTATCATCTATGTGTGAATATGAACATCAGTGTGCTGGGAAACAGTGTTTGAATATAGCATCTAGTCAACCTGATCATATACATTTTTAGTTCGATTTTTACATTGTAAAATTATTTCCACCCTGTTACCCCTACCATTTCCCTCCCATCTATTCCCACCTCAGCCCACCAATCCTTTGCGCGATATTTCCCTTGCAACTAGATGGTAGCAGTCTCCCTTCTATTGTGCTTGAACACAACAACTGTACGACCCAATTAAATATTAACATAATATAATTATTTCAATAATGAACAGTGTAAGGTTAGTGTTTTGCACTGAGTGTTAGAGAGCAAAGTTTAGCGAAGATCAATACACATTTCAATGTCCATGGATCAGAAGCAACTTAGACATAAAAGCACATCACCATACACTATTTTAATAATGTCACAAAGATGTACATAAACCAACTAAAGGCAATTATATAAATAAAATTAATCATAAACAATAAATAATAACACAACTATATAAAAATAAATATTTCAATGACAATCTTACTTACAAAGTCTGCACGCAAAAATAATAGACATCTTGGGTCAAATTTCTCAAATTCCTGACAAGCCACTATTATTAGGGTTCATTCGACAGACATAAAAACGTTAGTATCAACAGCAGAAATGCGTAGAAACAAGATAGCAACATACAATGACACGAAAGATTTCCAAAAATTGCATCAGAAGACACAAAATCATTTTGTGTAATGGTTCGCGTTGTCTGTCCACCAGTGAAACCTGGTCTGGTGCAACGTACATTTCCTTATATCCTTTCCTTGAAATGAGTTGATGAATCTACCAACATGGAAACAATAAAAATTGCAACAAACCATTTTCCGCTTACATTCACCTGATGGGAACACCCGCATGTGACTTTACAACGGTTACAATCATACCTGTGGATACTGCGAGTGAACATAGAACAAAGATGCCATGGCGAGACAGTGTGTTGCCAAATTGAAGATTGGCTCAGTTTCTAGTTTTGATGCAGCGATCATAGTAAAAAAAAATCATATACTATACGATGTTAAATATGCACGAAACACATATCTATTAGCTCTAGTTTCTTTCTCTTGTGATATTCCTCTCAATTGGTTACAGCAAAACCCTATACTCTTTTCAATTCATCTCATCGTGTGTATATATATATATAATAATTTAATATCATATTAACAATACATATAAAATATATTAATGTGTGTGTAACTGTATATACATACACATAATATTGTTTTGTACATATACAGATGCTTCTGCAAAAAGAAGTTTCATCACCCCGCTATAGAACTTGTTCCAACGACTTTTCGTCACGCTACAAAAGAATTTAAACAACCACAAACGTAACATGAAATTTTAATTCTGAGGAATTTTATGTGATAGTACCCACACAAACTGGTGCACAATTTGTGAAGTTGTAAAGAAAATTGATACTGTGTTTTTTCAAAGTTTTATTACAAATACTAAAAACTGTACATGTGGCATTGTCAAAAGTATTCTGCCCCTCGTAGTGCAATACTTTTTTTTTGTAGAACTACCTTTCGCTGCAATTACAGCTGCAAGTCTTTTGGTGGTATGTCTCTACGCTCAAATCTTTAGCACATCTAGAGACTGATGTTCTCTTAGCCATCCTCTCATTGCAAAATAGCTCAAATCTCAGACGAGGGAGATTTGAATGGAGAGTCCGGCTTGTGAACAGCCACTTTCAAGTCTGTGCCATGAGATTCTCCAATTTGTATTTTGGTCCTGGACTTTGACTTGGCCATTTAACACAATGGAATATGCTTTGATCTAAACATTCCATTGTAGCTCTGGCTGATTAGGAGGGTCTTGTCCTGACTTGGAAGGTGAACCTCCATGCTCCCCAGTCTCAAGTCTTTCAAGACAGATTTTCTTCCAAGATTGCCGGTATTTGGGCACATCCATCTTCCCATCCATCTCTGACCCAGCTCCCTGTCCCTCCTGCTGAAGAAAAGCCCCCACACGCATGATAGCTTTGCCACCCAACCCATGTTTCACAGTGGGGATGTGTGGTTCCAGGTGCATGCGCAGTGTTCCGTCTTCTCTTTCCCCGCCACATATGCGTTTTGCATTTAGGCCAAAAACTTCAATTTTGGTCTCATAGACCACACGCACCTTTCCTCCAACGTGTTTTCTGAACTGTCCCACCACATGGCTTTGTGGCAACTGCAACACGGGACTATCTTATGGCTTTGTTTTTCAACAATGGCTTTCTTCTTGAGCCACTCTTTTCCAACAGGCCCTTTTGTGGCCACCGAACTAATAGTCTACCAATGGACAGATTTCTCCCAACCTGAGCTGATACCTCTGCAGCTCCTCCAGAGTCTACCATGGGCCTCTAGCGCAGCTTCTCTGATCTCGTGATCGAATCCTCGGGGGATGTTTGGTCCTGAATGCGTGTCCTACGGACCATATTTTTAGAGACTCCAGTGTTTTACCAAGAACAAAAACAAAACTTGTACAGAAGACAAAAACTGATGCCTTTAATTAATTGTGTAAGTTTAAGATCATTAAAAAAAATTCTTAGTAACTTTTCTCCTAATGTACCGACAAACCTAGTTTTCTCCAATGACTGTTGACGTAAACTAGACAATAACATTTTCCGGACAGAATCAAATCGACAGTAAAACAATACAATATTCTCCTCCACTTTCTCTTATCGTTGTAGCAACCAGAAGAATCAGACAGGTTCGGGTCGACCAAATCTGCGATTAGAAGCACTCTATCCACAACAGTAACTCGTAGATGATGGGACGCCATGACAGTGGTGGGGCACCTCGCATAAAATGGCCGTGGACAATCACACCATGTGATACTACGCTTTTTTTGGCTTGAGGTGGCCGCATCTTCTTAGATCCAGCTCTACTACTCTTTGATATGCCTATCGGGATGAAGGCACAGGAGCCAGAAAACGGTAACCTCCAGGTTCTGGACAACTTTCTTCTCCCTGCACAACAAGCTCTGAACTACAAGAGACTTTATTACTATTCCAATTTATAATGTTTGTTTATTCGATGTATATTGCGTATATATACACCCTGAAACTTTTTCTTCTCTTCTGACACCGCTTACATATTGTGAGTTGTCCCCAAGCAAGTAAGAAATTTCACTGTTTCTATCTGGGAACATATGACAATAAAACACTCCTTGACTCTTATCTTGTGCCCTCTCAGACCTGTAGTTTATTTCGGTGACTTTATTGATTATTTGCACTAGCATAGGGCAGAGGGGGGGGGTGGGATATAGGAGGCCGGGTGTGTGCCCGCGGGCGTGGGATAGGCCGGTCGCGGCGGCGCGGGGGGGAGCCGGAGAAGTGACAGGGAGATGTTTATACGTGTTTATTTATCCATCAAGGACTACAAGCTCCAGCACTTTTGTGAGTTTATATTATTTACCCCAGTTTGCCACAGACCGTGTAGCATTATGTGGTGGTCTCAAGGGGGCTGACGTAACTCTCAGTTCTTTGAGCATGAGAATCACGCATGTAGATAGAACAATTTCTCACGCCCTCATTGTCACAACGCTGAATCAGAAAATTTTTCTCACGCTCACTGCGTGGTGAGCAAATTCTCCTGTGATTCACGAAAATGTCAAAACTTAGATAGAACTACATGGTCCTGCAGGTGTGGATCATGAGCCGGGGCTGAGGATGTGCGTGGTGCGAGAAAGCATTCAAACGCGAGCAGCGTGAGAGCAGATGCGGACGTAGGGGATCGCAAGGGCTGCGTATTGTTTGCCGGGACAGATGCCGGAACAGGGCGCCGCAGCGAAGTGTTTGTCCGGGGACAAATGCGGATTGTCGGCGCTGCACGCTATGGTTTGCCGGCTGGACGAGTCCGGCTCGCTGCAGCTCCGGCCATTGGTCGAGGCAGCCCCAGTCCAAGATCCCCGAGGCCGTCGGATAGCGTTGCACCGCTGCCTGTTTTGAGAGTCTCCGTGCCTAAAGGGACATATACTCTCAAAGGAGGAGGAGAGAGAGAGGGAAAGGAAACCAGGGGGGAGAGAGATAGTCAGGCGAGGGGATGACAGAGAGGGAAGATGGGAGAGAAGAAGAGAAAGAGAGGGAGGGGGGAGCGAGAGGGGGAGTGAAGAAAGGGGGAAGAGGAGAGCAGGGCGAGAGAGTGTACGAAAGAATTGGAGAGGAGGGCGAAGAGAAGGGTGGTAAAAAGCAGAGGGGGGGGAGGGAGAAGAGGGGGAAAGCGAGACAACGGGGAACAGAGCCGAGCAAGATGGGGGCAAAGAGAAAAGAGGAGACTAGAGAAGCAGAAAGAAGTGACGGGGAAGGGAATAGCAAGGGGGAGAATGGAGGTGGGATGGAGAAATGGGGGACAGAGAGGAGCGAGAGATGGATAGAGTGTGTGGAGAGAGTGAGGTGAGCGAGAGAGGGGGACATGGGGTGTAGGAGACCGGGAAGCGAAGGAACCGAGAGAGTGGGAGAGACTAAGTACAAGAGGGGCAAGCAGAGAGAGAAGAGAGGGGTTGAGATAAGCAGGAGAGAGGTGGAGCAGGGCGAGGGCGGAGAGACAGAGGGCGGGAGAAAACCAGAGACGGGAGGAGCATGTGACGGTGGCGAAAGGCGGACGGAGAGAGAGGGGAGAGAAGAGGGAGAGAGGGGGGGAAGAGGGGAGAGAGAGAGAAGAAGGGAAGGGAAGAGAGCGAGTAGAGAGGGCGAGAAGAGCGAGGCAGGGAGAGAGAAGAGAGAGACAGAATTGGAGAGAGAAGAGAGAGGGAAAGGGAGAGATAGAGGGGAGAAGAGGGGGTTGAGAGAGAGAGAGGGAGAGACAAGAGGGAGAAAGAGGGGGCGGGGAGAGAGGGCGGAGAGAGAGGGGGTGAGAGGAGAAGACAGAGTGGGAGGTGCGAAAGAGAGGGGAGAGAGAGAGGGAGGAGAGTGAGGTGGGAGGGAAGAGAGGGGAGAGAAAAGAAAAGTGGAGAAGAGAAGGGAGCGAGAGAGGGGGGAGATGAGAGAAGGGAACGGTGAGGTGAGAGAGGGGGTAGGAGAAAGGGGGAGAGAGGGAGAAGGTGAGGAGAAGAGAGGGGGAGAGAGAGAGGGGGATGGAGAGGCAGAGGGGCTGCCAACATCCCTTGCATTGAGCGTGAGAATCACGCAATTTTAGCGAATTCTCACGCTGATGGCACAATTTCTCACGCTGTCGCGTGGAGAAATCTCTGAGCTGATCAAGCAAACAGTGAGGAAAATTTCTAATAAGCTTCATATTCTTACTATGCCGAGTAGTAAAAACTTACCTTGTAGAGGAGAGAGAGGGAGAGACAAGAGAGGGAGACAGAGGGGAAGATTATAGTTATATACATCTAATAGTGAATAACACAATTAGCAAATCTCTCCAATTATCAATAGAGACACATGCATACAAATCCAAAATATATATATATAAATTTTCATATCTAATCCTTGTCCGGGTACCCATGAGTTGTTGATGCATCTTCAACAGCTACCCCCCTGTCATCAATATTCTTTATTATGAGAGACCATATTTGTTCAAAGAGATTTGTATTTAACATCCATTAGGACAATCTGACACTCTTTCCAAAATTGCAATGGTCGCCAACATAATTTCCACTATCTCTCACCCCATTTTTTATTTGTGGGGGCATAATGTTCCCTTCCAAAATTTAATATAAATTTTTTCCCTATTTTCAAAAACAGCTAATCCAAGAAATTTCTTTGGTTTACGTTTAATATTAGATTTGAAATCCCGGAACTCCTCTAATTATTAATTTTTGATCTGGGAGGAGGTCCCTAGTTTAATTCTTACTAAGAACTTCAGAGATAACTCTAAAGATTTTTTCGTCCAATATTAGTTGAATTTTCTTTTTATACAGTTACAACAACTATCTTAAGTTAGCTCCAAATTCGACATTTATCACAATATAAGAAGCAAATGTTAGGCATATAATTCTCCATTTAATTTCCTTTTTGAATCAAAGTAATCTGTGTAAAACCCTTAAATTGTATCAATATATTGTCTAGTCATTTAATGACAACGATGTATACAATGTAGGCTTTCTTCCAACTCATTGATCCCATCGTTATTAGATCATAAACCATATCATTATCCCAACATGTTTTTGGTCGAACTAATATTTACCGAAGTTTGTGGATTTCCCTATCCAAAGATCAGTATTGTCTAAACATACGTTAATTTAATTTTTCTCGTATTTGGGTCAGTTTACATTAAAAACAAATTCAACTAATAATCACTCGGTTTTCTATTTTAATAGTACTTAGCGTATACAAACAAACACATAGTTCTAATTGTAAATACCATAAATATTCATTTTATTTCTCAACTGCAACAACACAAAGATATCCTAGTAACTCTTGAAATGGAAAGAAACTGTTTACCTATCTTGTAAAGGTGTTACTAATCCTTTTAATTCCTAAATCATTCCAACATTTCTTCCACATCTATACTGACACCTTTTTTAATTGCATCAGACTTCGCAGTATGAAATTGAATATACTTAAACAAACAACCTCCCCCAGTTCAACATGTACCTAGCCGGAAGTTTGTGCTTTCTACAAAAAGCAGAAAGTGGAAGGACATGCAGAACTATTCAGACTCTATACCAAGGGGGTTAATAGAAAAACCTGTACATGAACCTCTTGAGTTTTGTATCTAACGTCTGTACAAAACTAAAAAAGATGGAGTGGATGTCAAATTATAATAAACCTCTTGTACATTCCTCGCGCAGTCGGGCTGGAGCGGAAGGTACGACTTACAACTCAACTGAATAAACTTTGTGCGATATACCCATTTTCAAGATTGAAAACGTTTGAAACTGCCAAGCAACTGATTTCCAGATGGTACTTCCATGGCCTGCAATCGATCTAAAAAGATGCATGCCAATTCAGTACCATATACGTCAAAGATCACTGCAGATATATGAAATTTGTCTGGTTGGGGCATCAGTGGCAAGTATCAGATCACTGCCTAATGGACTTACAACAGCCCCCAGTTATTTACCAAAAATACATCACTGACATACCAGTTTCTTTAGGGCATCTCTATGGAAACATCTTCTCTTAATCACAATAGGTCGCTAGCGGCCTTTCTTGATGACATGCCTATTGTGTGGAAACGCTTTGGAACTTTGAGCTAAACATAGCTGGGACAGCCCCAAGTCACTATTCTCTCCCAAAAAGCTTGGCTTATTCGTCATCCACTACAGACAAGATCCAAATTAATGCCCTACTGTCGTTATGGACTATCTGGGAGATTCACGATTATCACTAAACATATGATTATTACTTTACCCAAATAAACAAAGGGCGCAGATATTATAGGGACATGGTATATGCTTGCGACCCAGGAAACCGACTAAATTCACATGCTGCCACAAGGTAATTGGGAGAAAACTTGTAAGCGCACTTTCCCAGCGAGTGCACACCGATTTGGACCATTGCATTATCAGAAACTTACAAAAGAGCAAAAATCTCAGCACTAAAAACTAATGCTGGGCTTTTATGATAGACCTATGCAGCTACCAACCAAGCATGAAAAGAGCTACAAGGTGGGATTAGCAGCATCCGAACTGTTTTAATCCCATCAAAGTTAACAAACCCTCAGCTCGTGTTGCAAACTGACGCCCTACGCCATTTGCAGGGGAGGCTAACCGATACCACATCAAGTTGTGGCGAGTCAGATGGATTTTGCAACGAATCTACGTTTCTCCACAGTCATGACTAGGTTATCAACTATTTGGAAAGCTGGGCAGCATTTTCGACGGAACTAACGGGTCTCACTAGTACAAATATGCATCATACCATGTCCGTCTACAAAAAGACCATACCTACATGGTGACATAGTTTAAAAACATGCATGGGTGGTATCAAGTCGATATCTTGTGACGAACTGGCAAACACAATTTTGGCACTGGTGCATTGAAAGAGATATTTTCGGTTTTCAGCTACTTTACCTTCCAGGTAAGCATTAATACAGAGGCTGAACGCACATGTCACCAAGAACTTCCAAATGACAACACTGCGAATGGATGTAGAAACCCCCAAACTATTTCTAACAATATAGCTCCGTATGGCGACCACCAATATACGACCTCTTTAGCGTCCAAGATTGAAACACTCAGATAGACCAACGTATGTCTCATGAGAAACCAGCACGCCTGGCAAGTAGTGATTGGACCTTTCTCAGCTACATTGGCGAGGAAATTGGTTTTCTTCTGTGCATTTCCCCCTCTTCTGTCATCAATCAGTCGGGTATTGCGGAAAATCAGTTAGATTCCTGCATCAAGAATACTGATAATACCACCCCACTGGCCCACCACTGCCATGGTTCCTCCCGGTGGTCCCTCGACACATGGTGAAGGAACCATTGGTGCAGGTTTCCACAAAAGCCCGAACCTCCTGACACATCTCATATCAGGGGAGAGTCATCCATAGCCATGGTCATCTGAACTGTTGGTCTTGCCAGTTCTAGAAGGGACCTTTTGCTGGAATTCTGGGCTGTCGAGAACCAGGACCATGACATCAACATGGTGTCGAGCAAGAGAGTCCACAAGGAAGCAATACATACTACCCATGAGAGAAAGAAAATGGGGAGGTAAATCAGTTTTCCAGGAACTAATATTCACCACACTACGACTTCTGCCACCAACACACGATTTGCCTGCGAATTTCCTCGCGGGCCATCACCTATGATGAGGCCGTCAGCTAACATCCATCAATAGTTGGCTCAGAGTGCATCTCATCCATCCTCAGACTTGGAGTGGATCCCCATCCATATGGTGTCAAAACGTATAGCGGGTATTTTTAAATGTCCACCCTCCACGACCACAGATCTACTATGACCTGGGATATAGTGGGTAGTGTTGTCCCTAACACAGGAGAGGACACCAGTTTCGGTACTCCCACTGACAAAACCTCACCGCTGTAGACAAGTGGTGATGCTGATGGCACTTTTATTACAGCTCAGTGGGTCCAGACCCGCCACAACTGAAATTGGAACAGGAATGGTCCTCGACCCCCACCAAAGGTAACCATTTTCATTAACGAGTTTACCTAAAGCACCAAAGACCTGGAACAACCAGTTTAAATTGGACTTCCATGCATATCCCATTGATCTCCGCCCTCTCAAAAGCCACCCATCACTCTGACATTATATTAAATGTCACCCAAAATATAAGGAGAACAGGAAACATGTCTATTTATCAGTTTTAAATGCCCACACTACAGGGTAAACAGTGCAACACTATTTCCAGCTGCCCCCCCTGGCCTCAGCGGTAGGAGTGTTGGGTGCAGCAGGGTAGATACTGATATTTTTTAAATCTCATTCTACCCACATCGACCACATCAGCAGCAGGACCATGAGGTACCCATCCGGACTATGTCCCTCTATGCAATAGCGGGCTAGGCCAATGAAGGCACATATTCAACGGTTTTTTATAATAAGACCTGTTGCCACTCCCGAAAAACGATTGCAGATACTGTTTTTAAGTCTGTTCCCTAATGTTTCCCCGAAGTCCCAGGGTTTTTTGTTTGATAAATAAATACATTGTTATTCACTCTGTTATCAAGTCCTGAAAAACGTAACATACTTCCTCCATCAGATTATTATGGAAGTGTGTTAAGCATGGACGTGGTTCCAGAGGGATAAATCACAGAGCTTTGAGAAAACTCCACAAAGTCCACTCTAGAGGACTTCCGAAGTAAAATAGTAAATTAAATGAGAACTTTAACCATTTAGAAGTTGATCCTTATTTTATGAGTAGTTACGCATGAGGATTTCGTGTGCCCTCCGAGCTCCCAACCCTCTAACCTAAGGTCAACAGGTATATTGGGTTTCTCTAATCTAACTATCTCCATTCAGTACAACTATCTGAGAATCAACAACTGCTGCTTTGAAGAATGTCGACACAGGCGTGCTGGCTTGGGTTCTTTCAACGAAATTCCTCATTGTAAACTCCTCCTAACAAATAAGGATCAAACTTCAAACTTGGCAAGTTCTCATTTAATCTTACTATTATTTAAAGAGGAGTAACAGAGATATATGCAGGAGAATGTGTGAGAGAGAATTATTATTTGTTTATTAGTTTTAGCTTGAACCAGGACATCAGAAGATTCAAAGTTTAATATAGTAATTGTGCTGATAGTGACCACACCTAACAAACCAACCACGTAGTGAATATCATCCACTTCTGGAGGATTTTGACCTTTAATGATGCCATTTAAACTTCACATTCTGGATTTCAATCACTTTCAAAATGTAAAAGTAAAATAGAACATAGAAACATAGCAAAATTAGTGTGCAGGAGTAGGCCATTCTAAGCCCTTCGAGCCTGCACCGCCATTCAATATGATCATGGCTGATCATCCCACATCAGTAACCGTACCTGCCTTCTCATCACATACCCTCTGATGCCCTTAAGCCACAAGGGCCACATCCAACTCACTCTTAAATATAGCCAATTGAACCTGGCCTCAACTACCCCAGTGTGCAGAGATTCCAGAGACTCACCCACTCTCTGTGTGAAGAACGTCTTTTCTCATCTCTTCTTAAAGGATTCCTTCCCCCTTAATTCCTTAAGCCGTGACCCTACTGTCCCTTGACTTCCCCCCAACATCGGGACAATCTTCCTCCTGCATCTAGCCCTGTCCTAACCCCTTAAGGAAGTTTTGTAATGTTACTATACAGATCCCCTTCCTTAAGTTCTCCTAAAATTCCAGAGAGTATAACACCCGAGTCTATCCAGTCTTATCTTCTTAAGACCAGTCCTGACATCCCAGGAATCAGTCGGGTGAACTATCACTGCACCCCTCTATGGCAATAATGTCTTCCTAAGATTAGCGAGACCAAACTGCACGCAATACACCCGGTGAGGTCTCACCAAGACCCTTGTACAACTGAAGTAGAACCACCCTGCTCAAATCCTTTTGCTAATTGTGAGTTATGGCGGAGCATTGGAACAAAGATTACCCTCGGTAGATAGTTAACCTGGTTAATGTAATATGTATAGCAAGTTGGTAGGGTGCAATCAAAACAAAGATCTTTTTATCATTTGTTGTTATGAATTACCACAAAAAATATTATGTACACTCAATATCACCAGTTTAATAGAATAATATGCTTAAATACATAGTTATTGAACTTTGCATTTCGGGGAAAGTACTCAGCTAGAAGGAAGACAGCAAAATACTGAAAAATATCGGGTGGTGAATATGACTTCAGGACAGTTTGTATCGAAAATGGAAAAGCGAAATTGTATCAGAATACTTATACAGCAGAGTGAGTTTTTAATTTAATGGATGGATTGTGTTCAAAACCATTGATACTTCTTTGACAAAGTAACTACATGTTAGATAACAAGTAGCCAATGCAATGAAGCAAATTTTTGTTATCCATAAATAATTGGTCTGTGAATTGCCCCATAAAAGGATTTACTGTCATTAATAAGCACCTGTGGACTTGAACGTAACAGGTTAAGGTACCAGAATACAAGTCCGGCTCAACTGA